>CAUYMX010102861.1:0-21202 GCA_963573855.1 Lepilemur septentrionalis
CCTCCCACCGCCCTCGGAGGGTGTCCCCTGCCAGGGTCGGTGAGCGTCCTGGGCTGCCCTGCGGCCAGCCTGACACGCTGCACCCCGTGGGCCCAGGGGACACACCACGCCAGAGATCCGCGTCTTGGGGAAGGGTGTGTCTGGATCTCGGGCCTGGCCCGGCTCAGGCTGGAGTGGGGTGTCCGTGGGGACCCCGTCCTTCCTACCCATGCCCGGTTGGCCCTTGGGTCCTGGACTGCTCGGGCAGTTTATTTTGAGATAAAAAAAAAATGGCCTTAAAAATTGGAGAGTCGGCCGGGCTCGGTGGCTCATGCCTGTAATCCTAGCACTCTGGGAGGCCGAGGCAGGCGGATTGCTCAACGTCAGGAGTTCGAAACCAGCCTGAGCAAGAGCAAGACCCCGTCTCTACTAAAAACAGAAAGAAATTAATTGGCCAACTAAAAATATATAGAAAAAGTTAGCCGGGCATGGTGGCACATGCCTGTAGTCCCAGCTACTGGGGAGGTTGAGGCGGAAGGATCGCTTGAGCCCAGGAGTTTGAGGTTGCTGTGAGCTAGGCTGATGCCATGGCACTCTAGCCTGGGCAACACAGTGAGACTCTGTCCCAAAAAAAAAAAAAAAAAATCGGAGGGTCATTAATAAGTGGCGGTTCACATTCCTACGTGTTTCGACTGCCAGCGTGTGGAAGGCGGAGGTGGCGTGTTACCTGGAAAACACCGCCATTGGTGTTCCCTGCTAGCTCTGTGACCTGGGCAGGGTGCTCCCCTTTCTCGAGTGCCTGTGAGGGCAAATGAGACCACGCTGGCGCCTGGCAGCGAGGGAGCGGCGTCCAGTATGAGTCTGCTGTTGGGCCAACGTTACCCATGTCTCTGTGACACGGCTCTCCAGACCAGCTTCGCGGGACAGCGCCGCTAAGCCTAACGCAAAACAGGCAATTTCCCGGCTGTGTGTTCTGCTGTGGGCTTGGGGTGAAAACAGGGTGATCTACCAGGCCCTGATCCATGTAGACATTTGGGGCAAAGTTCGGGGCCACATCCAAGAAACAGCTGCAAAGGTGTCGAGGGCCTGAATGGCCCATCTTGTGGGTGGCCGGGGCTGCACCAGAGCTTGCCAAGGATCAGGTGTGCCCTTCTCTAGGGACACTCAGAACGCCTCTCCCCTGCCGGTCACCACCCTGGTACCCTGGGCCGGGCTGTCATGACGCTCACAGGGAGGAAGGACTCAAGGCAGAGGGACGATGGCCTGGAGGTGCCAGAGCCGGAGGCCGGGCTGTCTGTGGTGGCTCCCAGGCCCCGGGCAAGGGTCCCGTCACTGCACCCTCCGTGGGGAGGGGGCTGCCTCTGGCTCGGAGGGGGGGCCCAAGCTCTGGAGAGAGCCCCCCTCTGGGCTCTGTGAGCCCAGGAAGGTGTCCCTTCTCCTCCTCTGTCCTGTGCATTTCTCTCTCTCCCCTTGGTGCTCTCTGCGCCCACCACTCCTCTCCCTGTGTCTCTGTTCCCACCTCTCTCCCCTCCCAGGTCTCCCCTGCCCCTTCTCCCAGCGTGGCAGGTGATGTGCCCCAGCCAGGGCTGCCCCCGCTGCAGACACAGCCCCCACCCTGGGCCCTTCCCCCGCCCCGGAAGCCTGAACACAAGTCCTCTGGCCCTGACGCTGGTTCGGGTTTTGGGGACAGGCTTTCCCCATGCTGGCGTGGTGCGGTCTGTGACTAGGCGTGAGCTTAGGGAGGTGGGGAAGGAGGAGCCACTGGCCCGCTTTGGTTCCAGGCCCGGCTCATGGGGCTCCCAGACAGCGCAGAGAACTCAAACATTGAACTGCCAGCCTGCGGACCTCACAAGGGGGGTGTCTGGGACAGGTAGGGTGTTCCTGGGGGTTCATGAGAAACAATCATCTTAGTATCAATTTCTCCCAGGGGAGAAGAGTGACCTTGGACAGCACTGGAGTCATGAGACGGTCTCAGAACCTCAGCTGGTGTCGGGTCAGAGCGCAGACTGACCCAGTCACTGCTGACAGCTGACCCAGCCTCGGCTTCCCCAGAGTTGCAGGGCTGCGCAGAGGCCGGAGACGGCTCCTCCAGAGCTGCAGAGTGACACAGACCCCCCAGGCTGCTGTGACGAGATGGGGACCACAACCTGGGCACCCCCAGAAATGCTGAGGCCAACCAGAACCGCCTTGGAGCTTCTCAGAGTCTGCAGGACGCAGCCAGAACAGCACCTGGGCCTCAGCGTGACCCAGGACAGGACTAGGACCTGAGCCACGCCTGCCACAACAGTGTGACCACAGAGGCTCGCGTGGGCCCCATGGACCCCTCTGCAGAACAGTGGTGTTGCTCTGTGGTCGGCCAGGGACACCCCAGAACTCTCCAGGGCAACGGGAAGCCTGGGCAGGGCCTGGACTCACACGGCACATGTGGTCAAGGACACAGGATAAACTCAGTTCTCCCCCAGGAACCCGAGTGTCAACGATGGATCTTCACGGGCCTGACTGGGTCACTGGAACAGACCCAGTGTCACCCAGACCCTCCCACATCCCGGGACCCTGGAGTCGCCCCGAAAAGCCTGTGGCTCCTTCCAAGCGCAGGGGCCCCTTTGGGGAGCTTGGGCCTGGGCCTCTCTCGGAACCGGAGCCAGTTGGATCAGGGCTGGCCCGATGTGCGGGGCCAGTGTCCAGACCAGCCTGGGCTCCCCTACCCCCACCAGGGTGACGGTTGTTATCCAGGCTGGAGGTCGCGGGGCAGGTGCGGGGACAGGAGCGGACAGGAGGGGCCCTGGACCAGCAGGAGACTGGAAGGGGGTGAGCAGGTGGTTTGGGGACGGCGGCGCCGGCAGACATGTCGGAGCTGCACACCCCACTCTTGGCGGGATGCAGAGGCCGCGGGGGGGTGGGGGTGGCCGAGGACAAGACTGGCTTGTCCCAGAGCAGCTGTGGACTCCGAGACCCAGTCACTTGTGCCAGGGGTGACGCCTGCGCTGTGCTCTCATCCTGCCAGGACCATCCCACCCCTCTCCCTGCCAGGAGAATCCTGGAAACCACCGGCGCCCGCACCCCACTGGTCAGCATGTGAGCGCGGACGCCGCCCCAGACCTGTGTTTTTAGCGAGCCCTCAGGTGGCCCTGCTGCGCGCCGTGGCGTGAGGAACCTCACTCCAGACAGACCACGTGACTCGCGGTACAATCCCGTGGGCTGCCTGCGTGGGCTGCCGCCGACCCTCCAGGGCTGGGCTCAGACCACAGCTCCGCCGGGCAGGAGCCGCCCGGGAGGGGACCAGACAGAATCGCGCGTCTCTCCTGCTGCCGCGCCCCAGCCGCTCCCCCAAGTCCCCTGGGGCGCTTGCTAGAGGTGCAGACCCCCCGGCCCACCAGGCCTTCTGCATCGGGGCCCTGGCAGAGCTGGAATTTCTTCCAGAGCAGCCTGGGTGGTTCCTCACACGCTCAGGTTTGAGGATAACCGACGTGGAGTCTCACTCACCACAGTCCGGAGGTGCCGCTCGGCCGGGCTCAGCCCCGGGCTGCAAGGGCAGCCTCAGCCCCACCGGGGCAGTCGCTGGCTGTGAGGACAAGGCCCCCACCCCACGTGGCTTTGCCTCGGTGGGAGGCCCAGGCCACTGCCGCACCTGGCATGGGCCGTGGAAGGGACCTTGCTGGCCTGCTCGGGCCAATTCAGAGCCACATCACGCACCCAGGAACTCACAGAACCCGGGTGAGTGGCAGGTGTGAGAACAGACCAGAGCTTCATTCGGGGAACTCTCTAGAAGTGTAACAGGTGCAGGAAACACCCGTGGGCTGCACCTGACTCTGTCAGAGAAGCAACACCTGGTGGACTCCTTCTGCAGCCACGCCGGGCTGCGGAGACGGGCCCAGGACTCCACCTGGAGCTTCCACGGAGACCGGGATGGATCCGGAGGATGGAAACCTTGATCTGGGCTCCACCAGGAGTCCTCAGGGGGCTCTAGAAACACTGTGAGCTTCAGAGTCACTGTAGCAGACCCGGGGTCCTCCCAGGGCCTCACCGGTGCCACTCTGGACCAGGGAGTCGCCCACCTGGCTGTGCACGGAGTCTGCAGCTCCCTCTCAGTGATCCCGGCGGCAGCCCAGGCTGAGACCCATCACCCATCTAGACCTTCCCCTCCGGCCTCTGCAGGTTGAGGGGACTGATCCAGAAACTACACCTGTGACGTGCCAGGCTCATGGGAAGGGATTCAGAAGTCACACCTCTTTATCCTGGTTGGAGGAAACGTCTGGAACCTCAGAGTGGCCTCAGCTGGGCTGGAGGTTCCCAGGGTCTGCCCTCCCCTCCCATCTTCCCTGTAGCTGACCCATCTGCAAAGTGGCTCCTGCTGCCCGAGGCCAGTCTGGGGCCGGACCTAGTGCCCGTCCTGTCTCAGGAGGAGCCTGTGTTTCTTGAGGTCCCCAGTGCCAGCATCACAGCAAACGTCCACTGCTGAGGTCAGCCAGGGGACTTGGGCGTCTGGAAGCTGGGGGTGGGGTGGGGTGGGGTGGGGGGGCTCAGCCTCCCCTGGCCTCCACCTCCGCCAGCTGACGGCAGCCCCCGCAGCCCCCACCGACAGCAGGGTGGCCGCCGCCCTGGGCTTCCAGGGGCTGAGGAATTTCCTGGGGGCCTGGCACTTTCAGTGCTAAACCTAAGACAGTCCCCAGCAAACCAGGACGGCGGGTCACCCTCCGCGCGGAAGGAGCAGGGGGACGGCTCTCCACTGGTCTGGGGCTGGCTGTGCCGCCTGGAACGCAGCCTCTGTCTGTCCCAGCCCCGGGTCCTCACTCGTAGACAGGCAGGACTGTGGCGTCTGCCTGGCTCAACTGCACACAGGTGGTATTCACAGTGAAAAATAAAGTTCCCGCACCTCTTACCCGACCTGGCTGATTCCTCATTTATCAGTTCAATCAGAGTCTACTCAGCGCCCACTATGAGCCAGACCCAGCCTAGCTGGTGGCTTTTGATGGCCACACACGCCGGCCATGCGCAAGCTTTCAGAAGGGCCCGGCAATCCGCCTGGTCGGTGGCCACAGCCGCAGGCTCCCTCCGCGGCGGCCCCCATCAAAGCCTCTTGCAACCGCAGGCAGCGACACTCCAACTGTCTCCGTCCAGGCTGTGCGTTAGCGACGTCTGGAACTCACGGGGACCCTGACGCTCGGCCCCCCCCCATTAAAGCAGAGTGGGTGGGGGAGGGAAAGCCCCCGCGTTCAGACAGGCCGAGGGAGGAACAATGTCAACACCCGCGACACAGGACTGTCCCCCGCCCCGCCCGCCTTCTCTCCTACCCTCGGTCCCGGACACGGCCTCCTGGAGGGGCGGCGGACATGTGTCCCCCGGGGTCACCCATCTGGGGGGAAGGTGGGGTGGGGACAGGGAGAGACCAGGCTGCTGAGCTGTGTGCGAAGTCTGAGTCCAGGGACAGAGACCCTGGAGGAAGCAGAGGGGTTCCAGTGAAAGTGCTGGCAGGAGACCTGGGACCAGCGTGGAGGGCGAGGCTGGCACAGAAGGGGTTCCGGGTTGCCGTGGAGATGCGGATGTGCGTTTTCTCCCTGGTGCGTTGATGGGCATGGTCCTCATTCCGCGAGGCCCTCGCTCCTGCTCAGGCTGCTCTGTATGGGCTCCGGCTCCTTTGTGAGAATCGATCCCTGACCAAGAACCATCCCTGGAGCCTCGGCCTGGGCACGGGGCCCGTGTGTGCTGAACGGTGACCGGGTGTGTTTGTCACCACCACCCTGGGGCTGGCTTATTAACTAACGGGGGGACAGCAAGAGCCACGGTGGGCGGTACTGGGCTTGCTCCCCAGGCTGGAGGCGGGGAGCCTGGCTGTCCAGGCAGCCAGGGGGTGCCGGGGAGCCCTGCAATGGAGGAGTCTCTCCTGGAAACCTTTGGTTTCCATATTTTGGGAAGATCTATCGTCATTCTGTAAAACCAGTGTCCCAGGGAATCTGCGCTGGGGCCCTGAGGTCCTGGCAGCTTAGAGCCATCGACCTGGGCTCAGATTCATTATTTATGGTTTAGCGTTGGTGCCTTTGGCTGCCTCATGCTTCTGTGGGCAGTTTCTGCTTTTCCAAAAAGTGGTCGGTGCTGCCCGCTCACGGGGCCGTTGCAGACAGATGTTGTGAAGCTCCCGGTTCACGTAAAAGCTCAGTGATGGTTGTTAAACCATTTGAGTCATTTGCAAGGTCACGTGAT
The DNA here is from genome assembly GCA_963573855.1 of Lepilemur septentrionalis. Classification (NCBI taxonomy): domain Eukaryota; kingdom Metazoa; phylum Chordata; class Mammalia; order Primates; family Lepilemuridae; genus Lepilemur; species Lepilemur septentrionalis. Next base: position 6,178 of record CAUYMX010102861.1, read on the forward strand.
GGGTCCAATCCACCTACCAGTGGCAGATTACGTGTGTGTGTTCATATGCATGCACACATGTGTGTGCACAGGTGCACACAAGACCCAGCTGCTGTCCTGGAGGGAACGGGGGGCTCCGGCGTGGAGCGGCCACAGCCGTGCCGAGGTCAGCGGACCACCGTGCATCAGCACTTGCTGCCTCCCGCATCCTCTTTCTTTCTTGTTCCCTCCACGACTGGCCACTAGGCTCCCTCCGTTTGTCCTCTTTGGTGTCCGGGAAGCTGTCAGCCCCACGGCCACAACCTGCTTCAGGCCTCATCCTCGCCCTGGACCATGACACAGCCCTTAGGTCCCTGCCCCTGCTCTCAGCCCTCCGGTCCATCCAGCCTTCTGGGAACTCAGACCCGCTGCCAGGCCTCTGCTCTCCGCCTGCTCTGGGGGTCTGGCTCTGAGACGGCCACCATCACTCTTGGCGACCCCCACCCCTCATTGGGCTCCTGCTCTGCCGCCCTGGGCAGGCGGCCAGCCCTTCCCCTCTGGGGCCTGGCGCCTCCTTCCAAGTCGACCTGTGGGGCTGAGGTCCCGGCTGCCCTGTGATGCCCTAGCGCAGAGAGGGGCTATGATGGAGGGAGCCCGAGGGGTGTGTGCGCGCGTGCACGCGCGTGTGTGCGTGTGTGCGTGCGTGTGTGCGTGCGTGTGTGCGTGCGTGTGTGCGTGCGTGTGTGTGTGCGTAAGTGTGCGTGTGGGAGTGTGTGCGTGCGAGTGTGCGTGAGCGTGTGTGCGTGCGTGCGCGTGTGTGCGTGTGTGCGTGTGTGTGCGTGCGTGCGTGCGTGCATGCGTGTGTGTGCGTGTGTGCGTGCGTGCGTGTGTGCGTGTGTGCGTGCGTGCCCTGGCCCAGACTGCAAGTCCATCCCTCCCCTTCCTTCCCGCAACACGGGACATCCCATGTCTCCAGCTCCTTCTCCGCCTCCCACTGTCAAGATCCTGGGGGAGCTACGCTGTCCTCGGGCCCTTGCAGGCAGCCCTGAGAGAATGTTCCGGGGCTCTGCAATGATGCGGTGCATGGACACTGGCGCCTTCCCGCTCCGGCTGCACCACCCTGTGCCTGGCGCACGATGGGAGCCTCACGAGGTACGGCGTTTCTCAAACGGGGAATGGGGCCGGGATTGGCTCCCGCACCAATCCAGAAAGGACCCGCCCACCTGTCTGCTCAAATCCCCCCACCAGATGTGGCTGCACACGGGGTCAGGACCACACTTCATGACCCGCTTCCCAGCTCCAGGTGGCTTCTGCCTGCCCACCTCTGACTCTGAGTTCTCAAGTCTGAGTCTGCCGGGTGCTGGGGACTGTGCCAGGACATCTGCTTTGTCCCTGAGCTGAGTGCCTGTCGCAGGCCCTGCCCAGACCCCTGCGTCCTGTGGGGCCTGGTAACCCAGCTGGGATGGAGGCCTGCCACCATGGCACTTGCTCTCCTACCCTCCCCCGGGCCTCGCTGGGAGCAGGGATGGAGCAGGTGGGAGGGGACCTGCGAAGCCACTGCAGCGTCAGAGCTCAGCACCCTCACGAAAGCCCCCCTCCCAGAGTCAGCCTTGGACAGGCCGTGGGTGGGGCCTCAGCCCTCCCATGCATGTTGCTCCAGCCACAGAGCAGGCAGGTCCTGGTGGCTGTCACACTTGGCTGGTCCTGCGTGGACACCTTCCCATCTGTCACGACACCTCAGCCAGCCTGCCCCTCCCCTCTCTGCAACCCCTCGCTGACGCTTGCTGGGTGCAGGCAGGAGCTGGCCTGAGTGTTTCTACCCGGGTGGAAACGGCCTGTGCACAAAGGTGGTTATCAGCTGCAGCAGAGCACCGTAAGTTACCCAGATGTCCCTCCAGAGGGGACCGGCTAAAACGGTGACAGCACCCCCGCCCCGCGGGTACCATAAAAGGAATGACGGTCAGTACACTCACAGAGGGTCGCCTCCACAGCAGGGTGGAAAAATGTGTGGAATGCGTTTGCAGTGTGTTAGGATTTGTGTAACAGTCACACACACGCATGTATACGGTGTGTCACAATTTGTGTAACAGTCACACACACGCATGTATACAGTGTGTCACGATTTGTGTAACAGTCACACACGCATGTATACAGTGTGTCACGATTTGTGTAACAGTCACACACACATGCATACAGTGTGTCACGATTTGTATAACAGTCACACGCATGTATACAGTGTGTCACGATTTGTGTAACAGTCACACACGCATGAATACAGTGTGTCACGATTTGTGTAACAGTTACACACACATGCGTGTGTGTGTGTGTGTGTTTGGTGTGTTACAAATTGTGTAACAGTTACACATTCATATATACAGTGTGTTATGATTTGTGTAACAGTTACACCCACGCATGTATATGGTGTGTTACGATCTGTGTAACAGTCACACACATGTATATGGTGTGTTACGATTTATGTAACAGTCACATATGCATATATACAGTGTGTTACAATCTGTGTAACAGTCACACACATGCATGTATATGGTGTGTTACGATCTGTGTAACAGCCACACACACATGTATATGGTGTGTTACGATCTGTGTAACAGTCACACACACATGTATATGGTGTGTTACGATCTGTGTAACAGTCACACACATGCATGTATATGGTGTGTTACGATTTGTGTAACAGTCACACACATGCATGTATATGGTGTGTTATGATCTGTGTAACAGCCACACACACATGTATACCGTGTGTTATGATTTGTGTAACAGTCACACACATGCATATATACGGTGTGTTACGATTTGTGTAACAGTTACACACACGCATGTATATGGTGTGTTACGATCTTTGTAACAGTCACACACACATGTATATGGTGTGTTACGATCTGTGTAACAGTCACACACACATGTATACGGTGTCTTACGATCTGTGTAACAGTCACACACATGCATGTATATGGTGTGTTACAATCTGTGTAATAGTCACACACATGCATGTATACGGACACATGTTTGCATACATGGACACACACATATGCATATATGATCCCTCTGGGAAAATGCGTCAGGGAAGGGTAGTCACCACCACCACTGGGGCAGTGAACTGCGTCTTTGGAGGAGCATCATCACTGTCTACCTTTTTGTGCCTTTGCATGTTGAGCCATGGAAATACATGACCAATTCTAAACGTATTAGCTATTCTAAAATTTAAAATAGAAGGCGGCAATGCCTGTTTGAGAGGGTCCGGATATTCAAGAGGGCTCAACTGACCACCCATTCTCCAGATTTCTCCAGGCTGCACCCTGTGCTATCTGCTCAGCAGGACACGCCTCCCTTGCACCCCACCATGCTGGCCTCCTGGAGTGTGGTCTTCACTGAGCACGCTCAGCCTTCCCTGCTGCACCGGCAGTGACTCTGTCTTTGAGGTCATCATTACTTCCCTGCTGGTTACCCGGGGGCAAGCCTCTGGCACACAAGTGCTCCTGCCTGATGAACTGGACTGTGTCTTTCCACGAGGAAATGGAAAGGAGTCTGGGCAGGGGCCTGGGCAGGGCGTGCAACAGCCACTCAGCTCAGGGACAAAGCAGATGTCCTGGCACAGTCCCCAGCACCCGGCAGACTCAGACTTGAGCACTCAGAGTCAGAGGTGGGCGGACAGAAGCCACTTGGAGCTGGGAAGCGGATCATGAAGTGCGGCCCTGACCCCGTGTGCAGCCACATCGGGTGGGGGGATTTGAGCAGACAGGTGGGCGGGTCCTTTCTGGATTGGTGCGGGAGCCAATCCCGGCCCCATTGCCCGTTTGGGAAATGCCATACCTCGTGAGGCTCCCACCGTGCGCCACACACACACACGCATGTCTTTCCACGAGGAAATGGAACATAACCAGCCTGTTTCCCTCTTTGCTCGGGCTACCAGGAAACTCTCAGATGTAACTACTTGCCTCTCCTCCCCTGTCCCCCAGCAGTGCAGCAAGAGGGCAGGGAAGGCCCATCAGGGAGGAAAGGGGGCGGATGGGCAGCAGCGGGGTCGGGGCTTGGGGAAGCTGGGCAGGCTGGGAACACGTGGCCAGGTCTGCCCAGCTACCTCGCTGAGCGCCCAGGAGGCATCTAAACAATGATGACGTTTCACGCATACAGTCTGACAGGACAAGTTTGTCTCAATCACGCTTCTCCGACTTTCTACATGGATCTTTGGAATACCAGCTAAAAATTCATTCATTCGTTCATTCTTCTAAAACCAGTTTTGAAAGGCTTCTAAGATCTAAGTGGGACTTTTCAATTTGAAGAAAATCGAAGTTCAACCGGTAATATCTTTTAGAAAGTAATCATCTCATTTTTCAGGGGAAAGAAGCTGCATCAGCCCTGCCGGACTGGTAAAATCTAGTCTCTGAAGCACACATTGCCTGATTGAACAACCGAACTGGAAGTCCACTGACCTTCTCGACCCGGCCCTGGGGGGCCTGGTGCCATTTCCGACACCGACAGGGTTTTGTTTGTGTGTGTTGAGAGACTAAACTCCAACCATCGGAACGTCATCTGCCAAATGAGGATTATGCCTCCCTTACGCAGGGCCACAGTAACGGCGGTGACCGCAGTGGTTAAATGAAATGCTATTCGCGAAAAGGACTTTGCGATTTGAAGAGGTGCTTTACCTGAATGGGAGGCTGGGTTAGAAGATGGGAGCACAGACCAGGTGCGCTGGCTCACACCTGTAATCCCAGCACCCTGGGAGGCTGAGGCAGGAGCATCACTTGAGCCCAGGAGTACGAGACCAGCCTGAGCAACGTAGCAAGACCCTCATCTCTACAAACAATTAAAAAAAAATTTGCTGGGCATGGTGGTGTGCTTGCAGTCCCAGCTACTCAGGAGGCCAAGGTGGGAGAATAGCTTGAGCCCCAGAATTTTTTTTTTTTTTGAGAAAGAGTCTCCTTCTGTCACCCTGAGTAGAGTGCTGTGGCATCATCATAGCCCACTGCAGCCTCAAACTCCTGAGCTCAAGCAATCCTCCTGCCTCAGCCTCCTGAGTAGCTGGGACTATAGGCATGTGCCATGATGCTGGCCAACTTTTCTATTTTTAGTAGAGATGGGGTCTTGCTCTTGCTCAGGCTGGTCACAGACTCCGGAGCTCAAGCTATCCTCCTGCCTCGGCCTCCAGAGTGCTGGGATGACAGGCGTGAGCCACTGTGCCCGGCCAAGCCCCGGAGTTCGAGGCTACAGTGAGCTGCGATCATGTCACCGCACTCCAGCCTGGGAGAGAGAGCGAGACCCTGTCTCTAAAAAGAAGAAGATGTGGAGGCAACACTTGGAGTTTTCTGGGGATGAGAAGAGCTGCCCCACAAGCGGGATGTGGGAGTCCCCAGGGGCAGGGATGGCACAGCTGCAGGAGCCCGAGCTGGGGATGGTTTTAGTGGCATCTGCAGCTTGGTGGCAAGGCTGGGAGGGGGCAGAGGGGAGCTTTGGTGCTCGTGGCACTGTCCAAACTCAGGCCTTTGCTGCTGCTCAGTTTTGCAGCCTCCTCTTACCTGGCCTCCTGCCTGCAGTGGGTTTTCCTCCTGCTCACTCTCACCTGCAGGGCCCTTCCCAGCACAGACGGGGCCTCCTCTCTCCCGCTCAGAGCCCTGCGCTGGCTCCCACTGGCCCGTGGAAGGCCCGAGCTCTGACGCTTGGCACACGAGCTTTCAGGGTGTCTTTGGTGTCCCCGGCAGCCTACACGCCCTACGCTCCCCCTGCGGAGCCCTCCTGGTCCCCTCAGGCTGGGGGTGTCCTCACTGGACTCCCACGGCCCCGCAGCCCCCACAGCTTCCCATGTGCCAGCAGTGGTCACACCATGCTTGTTTCCCGTCCCCCCTAGGTCAGGACAGAGCCAGCTCCTGGAGCTGCTGTTGAGTCTCTGCTGAGCAAAGGCCACCGGTGGGGTGTTAACCAGCTCAGGATGGCACTTGGCCTTTAAAACACTCTCCTTCCTTAACTCCAGGGGAGCCCAGTGGCCGACATGCTTCTGTGACCCTTGGTCAAGGATGACGGAGTCCCTGAGCTTAGTGACAGGTGGGACCTGGCATGGACCCCGCCCTCCACGCGTGGGCACCCTGTGCTCTGCACACTCTGCGTCCTACCGAACCCACCAGGGAGGCTCCCTCACCCCCGCTCCAGCTACCCCGTATGTGCGTGGTGGTCAGATCTGCGTTTGGGAAAGGCCGTTCCGGGGGACAGTGGATGCCACTGGCGTGGCAGTGCTCTGTGTCTGGGCACATGGGAGGTCTGCACCTCCTGACCTCCTCTGAGACGGAGCCCAGCAAACTGTGGCTTCCCTTCTGGGCGGGAGCTTTAGAAGCCAAAGAGAGACCTGCCCCATCCCTCCCCTCGGTGGGGGTGGCCGCGGAGGCCACCGTCAGGACGAAGGCTCCCCCAGCCGGGGTCCCTGGGCGAACACTGTGATCAGCAGCCTCCCAACACCCATACAGGACAGAAAGCGCCTGCGAGTCCCCAACCTTCGCTTTACTGATGGGGATTTGGGGGTCGGCGGCTACCGCAGCCTGCCCTGGCCAGCACCACTTAGAGGCCATGGCGGGGGTCTGCACGAGGGACCTGCTGCCTGGACCTGCGCGGCGGCGGCGGGGGTGGCAGCGAGGGGGACACGGTGGATCTGAGAGATGTCCGGGAGGCGGGACTGACAGGGCTCCAGGGATGGAGGAAGCGCCTGCAGCAGCCGGCTGCGCTCTGCCAGGGCGAGCTTGCTCAGACTCCTGCCGGAGCCCGCAGGTCCTCGGAGCTAAGACTCCCGTCCTGTCCTTATGTCCAGGGTCAGAGCGCTGTGTTGACTCGCTGCCAACCTGCCAGAGACCTGGGTGACCCGGGTCACCGTGCCAGTGAAGCACAGCCCTGTCACAGAGGTGGCAGCCGCTCTCATGCACCGATGACACCTTCCGCGCCGTGCTAGGGCTTTCAAACGGCACCCGGCCAACACGGAGACGGGGACACTCAGGCTCGGAGAACATGAAGGCCTGCCCAGGCTCAGGGGTGGCAGAGCGGGGTCTAGAGCCAGGTCCCCGTGGCTGGAAGCCCTCAACGCTGCCTTGTCACCAAAGGCACAGCAGCTCCTCAATGGAGGACGCTGGAGGCCGGAAGCAAAGTGCGTACGGGGGGGGGGCGGCGTGCTCCCCTCTGAGCAGAGGGCAGGCAGTGGGGGTGTCCGCGCCTACCCGCGGCTCCCTGCACGAGCGGCGCCCGCACGGAAGCGCCTGGGCGTCGGCGGCCCAGGCCTCCCCGGAGCCCGCGCGTCACACGCTCCTGCACAGACACCGGGGGCTGAGTTCTGTTCTTGGCTGCGTGCACGCTGGCTCCGGCTCCCACGGATTCCAGGGAAACCGGACCGCGGGGAGGGCCGCCCGCCTCGCCGAGCTTCCCTCCTCCCCTGCGCGGGGGATCCAGAGTCGCAAAGGGGCCCACCCGGCAGGAACGAAAGCCACCTTCACACACGTCACCCGTGCGACGGTGACGCGTTTCCACTCGCAGCTAATTCTCTTTTTTTCCCTCCTCTGTCTTGGCAGAGGATGGTGAGACCAGCGCCAGTCTTCACGCTGCGCTTGCGATGGAAGAGCTCAGGTTTTAGAGCCAGGCCGACCTGGGTTCGCGTGAAAGCTTCTCCATGCACTTGCTCTGCAACTTTGGACAGTCACTGCACATCTCTGAGCCTTAGTATTGCCGTCTCAAAAATGGGTAAGCAGTGATGACCTCACAGGGCTGTTGGGACAGCGAAGGAGGAGCTGCACGTAAAACACGCACGTAGTAGGCGCGCTATAACTGGTATTTATTGCTATTTAGAATTTTCTGTCTAGTGTTTGGAACTATCCTGCTACATTCATTTAAATCTGCATTCGTAGCACGTCAGAGCTGAAGGGCATTTAGCAACAACTTGTGCAGGGCACACTTTTCAAAGCACTAACACAGGAGAAATCTCCACTCCCACTGCTGTGGGGGTGGCCTCAGGGCTCCTCAGGGGGAGGCAAGAAAGCCACAGATTAGGGGAGCTGCCCATAGTGACTGAATGGGCCAGGAGATTCAACCCCGCTGTGTCAGGCGGCTCGGCCGGACCCTCTGGGAGTCCTGTCCTCCCGCTGGGAAGGGGAGCGACCTGCCTGCCTGGCAGTGCTGAGAATCTGAAATCCGAGTGTGGAAGAGCCCACAGGCTCACCTCCCCACCGCTGGCTGGTGGCCCTTGGAGAAGAGTGAGCAAGGCCAGGCTGCGGAAATGTCCACACAGGGGCTGCGCGAGGCTCTGCCCAGCTGGCGCTGTCCTCGGCCAGCTCCTGCGTCCCCCGCTGAGCACCTGGCAGCTACCTCACCCCTTCCCGGGGCTCTGGGCACAGGGAAGCCACCTGCCGAGCCCCTGAATGTGCCCTTCTGTTCAGCCCATCCCCCGTACACATGCACCTGCTTCCCTCCTCTCGGGGCTCCCCGCGATTCTGGAATAACCATCCTCACCACACCTGGGGAGGGACAGAACCTGCCTGCCCCAGGCCCCTCAAACTCAACCTCCCTCTGCCCCCAGCCCTCTCCTCTCCTGACTCTCCCCCTCTGCCACCAGTGGGCATCTGCCTGGTGGCTTAGGGCCGAAACGTGGACAGGACACCAGGCTTTGTCCCGTCCTCCGTTACATCCGGCGGGATGGCAGGTCCTGCCGGTTCTCCACCTGTCCCTCTTGGTAACGTTTTTATCACAAAGGCCGACTCCTTCTCCTTCCAGGGCTTCCACACCCCTCACCTGGACGCTTGGTCCCCACAGCCTGGATGAGTCTCCCGCCCTCGCTGGCCTCCTGGCCCTGGCTCCTGTGATCTCGTGCGCAAACCACCAGCCCCGTGCGGGAACAGTCACAGACCGTGCTACGGGACGTGAATGGAGCTCACAGGGCCACGAACGCACGTGGCAGGGAGGCGGCTCTCAGGCTGAGCCCTGCAGGCCAAGCGGGCGCTGGTGACCCCTGGAAGGCCCAGTGGGGGGAGACCATCCAGGCAGGGGGAGCAGCCACAGCTCTGAGCTTCATCTCTCCCTGTACCTGCAGGACCAAGCACATCCCCGCCCTGGGAGCCCAGATGTCTGCTGCGTGAATAAACGTGAGGCATGAGGTTTCCACTGAGTCCTGTGTGCGTGCAATCTGTCCCCAGCCATCGTCCCACGGCCACCAAACAGGGGCGAGGCGCCGATGCCCCCTCGTCCCACTTCAGGCATAATTGCTGAGCCTCCTTCAGCCTCTTTTCAACTCTAGGAACGTTTGGGGGTGCGGTGGGAGATGAGGACCCCTCTCGGCGAGTCCCGGGGCCCAGGCCTGCGGGGTGGAGCTGGCCTGCAACCGTGGGGCGGCCTGGCTCTCGCAGGTACAAGCCACGCCCCACAGTCGGAGCTGCTGGTCCCACACGCACGCACGCCGGAGTCCCGGGGCCCCGTGTCCCAGGGCGCTACTCTCAGGGCGGCCATGTCCTGCCACGTACAGGTTTGCATCGTCATGACTGGCTGCACGTGCCACACCCAGGAGGGACGTGGTGTGTGGTGACGGCAGCATCGTGGCACAGTGAGGGAGCCAAGGACAGGCCTCATTCCTGCCACCGTCCTGCTGAGTGGCCACGGATAAGACTGTTTCCTCATCTGTAAAGTGGGTACACTCACAGCCTCGGGGCTGATGTGGGCAGGAATCTGCCAGGCCGTCTGGCACTGTGCCCTGTACTCGACCAGGGGTGAGGCTTCCTCTGGTCTCTAGGGAGGGGGCACCAGCCGAGTGGACACAGGTACTAAGTGACCCCCGTGCCCCCGGCCTCTGGAGCCTGCACCCACATCGGGTCCGGCTGCAGGGATCTGCCTGCCTCCCTCTGTCTCAAGTGCGTCAGGAGGAGCCCTCCTGGTTGGCGGGGTGAAGGAGCTGGGGGTGGCTTGGCTGGGCTCCCGACGGAGAAGCTGGGGCTGGAAGCTGTGTTTCAGGGAGCCTGGAAGGAGGGAGGGAAGAGCCAGCGTGGAGTGGCTCTGTGCCAAACCAGGGTACGGAGCGCCAGGGGCCAGCCGCTGAGGAGGCTGAACCCAAGCTCTAAGTCGACGGCACCCTGGCCTTTGGAGTGGGGGCTGCAGGGCTCGGAGGAGAGGAGGCCAGGACTGGGCAAGCAGGGTCCAGGCCAGGGAGTGCCTGGCCGCCGCTGCCAGGGGCCTGGGGGCACGGCTGTGCCCATCTGACCTCAGAAGATGCTGGGGTCTCAGGCCAGAGCCCCTGAACATGAGGGCTGCATTGGATGCAGGCAGGCTAGGGAGGATGCAGCCAGATGAGACCCCAACACGCTAGGCTGGGCCTGGGGCTCCGCGCCTGGGCTCCCAGAGCTCCTCACATATTCTGCTGTGACAGCGTCTTGACAGGGTGCGGTGACAATCAGCTTCTCAGGCCGAGGACACAGCACAGGGCCCAGCACCGCGTCACCCTCAGGGCATAAAATATGGAATTAACGCGCTTGTTAGCCGGATGAGAACAAGCCCTGCTCAGTAAGCATTTCCTCTGCGTCCACTGCGTGCCTGGTCCCTGAGCCTGTCCAGCCACTGGGGGGTTCCCAGCCAAGACGTGGCCTCTGTTCCTTCAGAAACCATCCCTGGCGCTTAAGGGAGGAAGCTGTCTGCTTGGCCCCGGGGGAAAACGACGTCCTGCTAAGACCAAGTCTTCGCCTGACTCTGGCTAGGCCGCTCAAACTGACAGTTTCAACTCAGCAGCCTGTTACGTGCGGGCAGGTTTCTGGTCCAGCTTCCTATGGCCCAAACCTGGTCGCAGCATGGTGTGGAGACGCCCCCCACGCCAGGTTCTGCGGTTTACGCCACGGGGCACCCTCGTCCAGGAAACACGGAGCACCGGCCGGTGCCGCCCATGGTGCTCAGAGACTTACAGAAGACACAGCTATGAATTTTCGCACACGTGCGCAGCCGAAGGACCGGGATCTATGTTCCCACGGGAGCCAAACCCGCTCTGGCTTAAACGGGACACACGGAAGTACGGGAGGCTGCGGCGGCGCCTTTAACAAGAACCCGCGCCTGGCCGGGCCGCGACAGACCCTCGCCTGCAGTTCCCCACCCTGCTCCGTCCTCAGCGGACACACCTGAGCGCCCCGACCGGCAGTGTTCTGGGGAACGGCTCCGAGAGTGTGTGCGTGTGTCCCCCACGTCCCTCCTGTGACCCGCGGCCGGCAGGATTCCACACCTGAGCCGGGAGCTGGGTGCTCTGGAGGCAACGCAGGATCTTGCTTTCAGGGATTCTCACACGCTGGGTGAATTCTAGGTCTGACTCTCTCTGTGCTGTTGGGACTCCCTTCCCTCTGCTGGGCCTCAGTTTCTCAGTCTGTAAAATGGGAGGGAGGGCCGTACAACCTAAAGCTGAGGTTCCATTCAGCTTTAACATCCGGTGACCCGAACAACGCTGTCCGGGTGGGTATAATTCAGATTCAACTCAGATTTGTCTAGATCCAGCTACAATGTATTGCAAGCATAATGTTATACACGGTATTGAATTCAGAGCTCTTAAAACCCCAGAAAGGTCAGTGTTATTATCTACATTTTGCAGATTTCAAAGCTGAGGCTCAGAGAAGTTTAGTGAGTTAACTGAAGTCACACAGCCAGGAAGTCATAGAGCTGAGATTCAGTCTCAGGCCCGTCTGTCTTCACGGTTAGGGTGCTCAGAACAGACACTACGAGCCCATACCTCCTCCCTGCCTGCCCAGGAGCTCAGCTCTGGGACCTGTTGTGGGAGCTCAGGGAAGGAGGGGCTGGGGCCAGGGCTGGGTGGAATTAGGTACAGGTGGACTTTGGCTGGAGGGGGGCAAGCTACCAAAGGCTGGGAGCAGAGTCCCTGCATCTGGCTCTCCCCTGCACGACCTCAAGGCCGCACCGGGGCTTCAAGCTCAGGGAGCTGCCCGTCCTCCCCTGCGCAGCCATCTGGAAGGCCTGCCTGCCACGCGCTCCTCACCCCCAGACACCGGCCCTCCACAATTCCTGTCCACACTTCCCAGGCCCCAGAAACCATCTCCCAACACCACGGCTGGGAGCAAGGAAGGAAAGACGTGCCAGACACCGAGCTCAGCTCTCCGTCCGGACAATTAAGGGGAGATTTGAAGACGCTTTTATTTCAACCAATTTAACCACTACCGTCTGCACCCGCGCTGCAAGGGTTGAACCTCCCGCGGCCTCCACTGCCGATGTGACGCTGGACAGGTGAACGTCTCTCTCGGGCCCCAGTGTCCCCTGCCAGCAGTCACCAGCCAACTGGGCCCCACGGATGTCAGGTCCCTGCCAGCGGCGACATCTTCGGACTCACTATCCTCTGCTTAACCTTCCAGAGGCAGGGGCCGCGGCCGCCTCTGGAAAGCGCATCAAGCCAAAAGCTGCCGCTCGCGCTCTCGGTGCTCCCCCGGGCCACCGCAGGCGCTCGCCGTCCCTCCACGCCCCGGGTTCACCCCCACCGCCGTCCCCCGCAGACCCAGGCCCGGCCCTGGAGCCTCGCAGCTTGGGGAGCGGAGCGCAGCGCCCCGGCGGCGCAGGGTTGGGGGAGGAGCGGAGCGCCCACTTGCCCCGCGGCCTCCGCAGCAGCCCTGGCCCGCGCCCGCGTCACGGCCGTCCCAGAGCCCCTGGGTTCGTCGTGAGCCCACCACGCTCGAGGGTACCGATCCGACCCCTGTGGCCCCACAGCCCCAGCTCGGCGGAGCTAGCGCCGGCTGCCCTTCGCCTCCCGCTGGAGAGAGACGGCCCGGGCCAGCAGCTCTGACGCCTGCGCTGTGCCCTCCCTGCGCCTCCGCGCGGGCACCTTCCTGGTCGGGGCAGTGGATCTGGGCTAGGCGCGCTGGCGGGCGGAGGTGGGGGCTGGGAGCACCATTTCTGGCTGGACGTGGGTATTCGTACCCCGTTCCCCCCGCGTCTCGAGTCTCAGCCCCTCTGTCCCCGCCTCCCAGGGGCTCAGCGGGCGACAGGCAGCCGCAGCCCCTGCCCCCTCTGCCCGCTGCAGGGTCGCGCGCGCCCACGAGGACCAAGACTCCCTGCGGCTCAGGGCGCCGAGAGCCTCCAGGGGCCAAAGTTCGGCGCCATCGGGCGGCCCAAAGCCCGAGCCCGAGGGCCGCTGCCGGGACGCGAGGAGGTCAGGTCGCCGCCGCCTCACCTGTTTCTCCAGCGGCTCCTTGGCCGAGAGCGCCGGCTTGGGGGAGGGCGCGCGGTCGCAGACGCAGCCCTCCAGCAGGTAGAGCCCCGAGGGCCGCGAGCTCGAGTCGCTCTCGAAGTAGAAGAGCAGGTTCTGCAGTAGCGCGAACCACTTGGTTTGCCATTTTGTGTTGTCCGAACTCCGCTTGCTCAGGTAGCCCTTGCGCGTGCCGTCCTTGCGCGCCAGCAGCCCCAGGGACGCGACGTGGCCATCGTTCAGCCGGATGCCCTTCTGCATGGTGCTCGGAGGCAGCGAGAGAGACCCCAGCGCTTACATCTTCTCCGCGCGGCACCCCGCAGCCCCCGGCCCGTGCGCGCCGCGCTGCCTGTCTCTGGCGCTCGCTCGCTCCCCCTCGCTCGCCCCTCCCCCCAAATGTCTACGCTCCGGGATCCGGCGCCCGGCCCGCGGCTTGGTGAATCCAGATGTACCGGTCCCCGCTGGAACCGCTTCTCTGCGCCGCAGAGCCCGGGGCCCGGGAGACGCCGCCCGACCCTCCCCCGGCGCCGGGCAAACTGGGGGACCGGCGATCTGCGCGCTGGCGCGGGGCAGGCGGAGTCATGTGACGCGATCCCTCGAAGAGCCCGTTTCAGCAGCGCGGACAGGGACACGCACGCAGCCCGCCTAGGCGCAGAGCCGCGCAGGCTGCACCTTGGCGCCTCCCCTCCCCAGACACGCACACGCGCACGCAAGTCCTGCCCTCCTCCCCTGGTCTCCCTTCCTCCCTCGGGTGTTAAAAAGCAAATCGGATCAATTTTCGTTTAACCCAGAGGAGCCCAGGAGGCTCGCCATCCTGGGAGTTCCCTGCGCCCCACCGCGGCGCGCGGGCGCCCTGGGGTTAACTCCCAGCTGTCATTTTCTCCCCCAAGGGCTCTCCCCGGCACTTTGTTTTGCGGATCCAAGGTGGATGGAGGAGGGTGGATGGCGAGATGGGTCTGAAAGGGGGTCCAGGGCGCAACTGGCCGAGCCACGGCCATCTCAGCCTCCCCCCGCCGCCCCCTCCGGCGGCATCCCGCGACCAAGGACCGCGCAAGGGGTGAGGTGGGGAGGGCGAGGTGAGCGTTGGCATTATTTTATTTTATTTTGGGCCTTGCCATAATTACCGGCGCCACCCCCTGCGCCCCAGGTCTGGCTGGCGAGCCGCTGCTGGGAGTTTTCTGCAAATACCCCCAAGCCTGAAGGCGGGCTTCAAACGCGGGCGCCGGGGACCATGGGAGCCTTCAAATAGCTGCGCTGGCGCAATGATACCTTAATGATAGATTTTCCGTTCTTATTTTTAGCTCCCGTTCGCCTACACAGTTACACGGCATTTATCCGAGAACGTCACAGCGCCCGCATGCTGCACCGGGAGGGCGCGCGGGCCGCGGGCGAGATGGGGGGCCGCGCCGGGAGCGGGGAGCGCGCGCCGCCGCTGCCGCAGAGGCCGGGGCTGGGCCGACCCGACCCGCGGCGCCTGCCCCGCGCTCGCTGCCGGAGGGCGCCCGCGCACCCTGGGGGCGGGGAGGCAGGGCACCGTCCTCCGCGCTCACCTGCGGACCCCCTCCCCGGACACACACGCGCGCGCACACGGACACATACACATACACACCCCTCGGTCTGGAGTGCCGGGGAAGGGGCTGCACAGTCAGGCCGCCCTGGGCAGGTGAAGGGGAGCCGTGGGGAGGCCCCGCGGTGGAGGAATGAGCCGCCCGTCCTGGGCGACGGCACAGGCATGTGCTCCGCGGGGACGTTTGCAGGACAGACCGGCCTCGGTAGCCTCAGTCCTCCCTCTCGGGCCTCACTCCGGCCGGGACTCTAGGGCATCCGTGACGCTGATTTTTGTTCACAAGTTATGGAAAGAAAGGGGCACGG
>CAUYMX010102866.1:0-14931 GCA_963573855.1 Lepilemur septentrionalis
TTTGTTGCAACCTTTCCTGGTTTTGGGATCAGAGTGATGTTGGCTTCATAAAATGAATTGTGTAGGAATCCATCCTTCTCAATGTTGTGGAATAATTTCTGCAGGATAGGCACCAGTTCTTCTTTATAGGTATGGTAAAATGCCGGTGTCAAACCATCTTGTCGGGGACTTTTCTTTGGAGGAAGATTTTTTATTGCTGTTTCAATTTCAGCACTTGATATTGGTCTGTTCAGGAATTCTGTTTCTTCCTGGTTGAGCCTAGGAAGGCTGTGTGTTTCTAAAAATTTTTCCATTTCCTCCACATTTTCTAGTTTGTGTGCATAAAGGTTTTTGTAGTATTCATAGATTATATCTTGTATCTTCATGGCATCAGTTGTAATATCTCCTTTTTTGTTCCTGATGGAGCTTATTAGAGATTTCTCTTTTCTGCTTTTCATTAGTCTAGCCAATGGCATGTCAATTTTGTTTATTTTTTTGAAGAACCAACTTTTTGTTTTATTAATTTTCCATATAGTTTTCCTGTTGTCAATTTCATTTAGTTCTGATTTGATGTTGTTAATTTCACTTCTTCTGCTGTGTTTGGGGTCAGTTTGTTCTTCTTTTTCCAGCTCTTTGAGTTGATTCATTAGGTTGTCTATTTGTGATCTTTTTGACTTTTGGACATAGGCATTTATGGAAATAAACTTTCCTCTCAGGACTGCTTTAGCTGTGTCCCACAGATTTTGATAACGTGTGTCTCATTTGTCATTTAGTTCAAAGAATCTTTTGATTTCCATCTTGATTTCCTTGTTATTAAGTGATCATTCAGCAGAAGGTTTAGTTTCCATGATTTTGTGTAGAAATGAGAATTTGTGTTTGGGTTGATTTCTTCTTTTATTCCACTGTGATCTGAAAAGATGCATGGTATAATTTTTTTTTTTAATTTTTGAGACATTTTGTGTCCTAGGATATGGTCAGTCTTAGAGAATGTCCCATTAGCTGACGAGAAGAACGTATATTCCGTGGTTTTTGGGTAGAATGTCCTGTAAATGTCAGTCAGGCCCATTTGTTCTAGCATTCTGTTTAAGTCCATTACTTTTTGTTAATTTTCTGTTTAGAGGATCTATCCTGTGTCAGTGGGGTGTTCAATTCTCTGGATATTATGGTGTTGTTGTTTATCAGTTCGTTTAGATCAAGTAAAGTTTGCTTTATGAATCTGGGTGAACCTAAGTTGGGTGCATACATATTTAGAATTGTTATGTCTTCTTGTTGAACTGTACCCTTCACAATTATATACCCTTCACCCTTCTTTGTCTTTTATTACTTTTGTTGATTTAAAGACTAAGTTAACCAAAATGAAAACCATCAAACCCACCTTCTTTTGGCTTCTGTTAGCTTGAAATATTGTTTTCCACCCCTTTACCTTTAGTCTAAATGCATCCTTGCAGGTTAGATGTGTTTCCTGAAGACAGCAGATACTTGGCTTGTGTGTTTTTATCCATTCAGCCAGCCTATGTCTCTTGAGTGGGGAGTTCAAGCCATTCACATTTATTAAGAGAACTGATATGTGGGGCAGATTTCTGTTCATTCTGTTGGGTTCAACTTCGTTGCTTTGTTTTCTCTCTTGAGGCGTGGCATCTGGCCTTTGATCTTTAGCTTTTGAGTAGTTTTACATTCGTGAGTGTTTATTGTGGTCATCCGTGGGTGACTATTTTGAGTACTTCCTGGAGGGCTGGTCTTATCCTGGTGAATTCCCTCAGTCTTTGCTTATCTAAGAATGTCTTTATTTGTCCTTCATATACAAAACTTAGTTTTGCAGGGTACAAGATTCTAGGCTGGGCATTATTCTGTTTCAGAAGAGTGAGAATAGGGCCCAAGTCACTCCTTGCTTGTAAGGTTTCAGTTGAGTAGTCTGGCATTATTCGGATTGGCTTTCCTTTGTATGTTACTTGCTTCTTTCGCCTTACAGCTCGTAGAAGGGCCTCTTTAGTTGATATTTTGGTCAGTGTGATGACTGTATTTCATGGTGTCTTCCTGTTTGCATTGAATCTCCCAGGGGTCCTTTGAGCTTCTTGTACTGGGATATCTAGATTTTTGGCAAGGCCTGGGAAATTTTCCTCTATTATTTCTTCAAATAGCTTATTCAATCCTAGCGTGTTTTCTTCTTCCCCTTCCAGAATCCCCATAACCCTCATGTTAGGTTTCTTCACATAGTCCCACATTTCCTGTAGGCTTTGCTCTTTTCTCTTATTTCTCTGCTCTATCTCTGTAACTGACTTATTTAGTTGGAAGGTGTTATCTTCAATCTCTGAGATTCTTTTTTCTGTTTGATCTACCCTGTTCTTGAGGCTTTCCACTGTGTTTTGTAGTTCCTTGAATAGATTCTTCATTTCCGGGATTTCGGTTTGACTTTTCTTTAATATTTCTATTTCTTTAATGAATTTTTCTTCTAGGTCCTGGATTTTTTTTTGTGGTTTCTTTGTGTTGGTTATCTATTTTTTCTTGCATGTCATTGAGTTTTCTTACAATGCATGTTTGAAATTCTTCTGTCATTTTAGTGTTCTGACTTTGGTTGATGTCCATTTCTAGAGAGCTAGTGTTCCTCTTTGGGGATGCACTTTCCATTTGATTCTTCATACTTCTAGAGTTCTTTTGCTGATTTCTTCCCACATGGATCAGTTGTTGCTTCTTGTCTTTAGATTTTCGTTTGGGTAATGACACACCCCATTTAGTCTCTGAGCCAGTAGGTGGTGTTTGTGGGTGAGATTCGACCACACCCTGTAATGAGTCAGTAGATGCAGTAAAAGGGTGTGCAGAGTGACCTCCCTGTCAGTAGGTGGCGCTTGCTAGGAGCAGCAGACTACAGTGTTGGTTTTGGGTCCTGTAACCAGCTCTTGTTCCTCTGGAGAGGCACTCTAGTGCCTCACGTCGTGGGTGATGCCATGGGACTTCCAGGTGTGTCCTTATTCTCCACCTCAGTGGGGGCAGGTCTGGGAGTGTGTCTGGGTGTAAGCCTGCCTTCAAGCACCACAGTTGCTGTTAGCAGGGGTCCAAGGTCTTTTCTTTGCTTCTGGGCAAAGCTGTCAGGGATAGACTGAAATGGCCCCACTCAGCCGGACAGTCTGCGTGTGGGGGTGGGTCTGAGACCTGCAGTCTGGAGTAAGTCTCACTCCTTTCCACCCTCCCTGGCTTCGTGGCTTCTCCTGGGCCTCTGCCAATGGGCAGGACCTCACACCAGCAGGTCTCCATTGGCTGTGATGCGGGCCAGGAGGTTTCCTGCCCAGGACAGCAGCCTGGGCTGGGGACACAGCCCTCCCCTGCAAGGAGAGTTGCCCCTCAAGCATGATCCGCTTCAAAGGCACACACACCTTTGTAGGCACATTCATGAATATCCCTTCTGTGCCCCAGGGTAATGCGAGACTTTGGTGCACTGGGTTTGTTCTGTAGGTCTGACCCCTGGGCCCCAGAATTCAAACCCTGACCCCGCCAGGAAGAGGTGTGTCGGTCCTAAGTCACCCACAGGGTGCCCAAGCTGGGTTGATGTCTCTCAGCCTCGAGATCTGCCCTGTTTTCCTGGAATCACCAGGCCAGCAGCACCTGGGAGGGCTGGCAGGTAGGGAGCTCACAGTCTGAGTACCCCGCAGTCTGCTGTAGGGCCCCAAACAGAAAGGTCCCCTTTCCTGGAGATGCCTCCGCGTGGTGGCTAAATTGTCTCTCTCAGCAGCTGTGGGTAGGGGAGGGGGAGGGGAGAATTAGGCAATATGGCGCCTGCCCATTGGCTTGAGTCTGTGGGCTGAGAGGTGTCCCGGGAGAGCTGGGAGCCTGGTGCCTTGTCCACACGAGGCTCACCGCTCACTGGCAGCAGCCGTCCCTGGGCTGGTTTTAGCAGGTCTCTCCAACTGCCCAGGAGCCCACCAGCAGTCCGAAGATGCAAGGGAAGGGAAAGTTAGCCGCTCCACCTACCTTTGTCGCCGGTCTCCAAGCTTCTCATGGGCTTTCTCCTTCCAGTTCTCCCAACCTCCTCCCGTGGAGTCTCCCATAGTCTTAGGTACCCTTCTTTCCAACCTTCATCCGATGTACGCTTGTCTGCTTGCTTATTTCTTCCAAAATCTGTCTTTTTTGTGGAGATACTCTGGCTGGCGGTTTTTCTCGTCCACCATCTTCCTTAATCATTTATATGCTTATTCCTCCCTCAAATTTTGAAATATCGATAAAATGAGGATTTTAACCCTTTATGAGTGAAATATGTTGATTTATATGTTGATATGCATTTTCTTTTCTTTTTTTTTCCTTTTTAGACAGAATCTCACTCTGTTGCCTGGGCTAGCATGCCGTGGCATCAGCCTAGCTCACAGCAACCTCAAACTCCTGGGCTCAAGCGAGCCTTCTGCCTCCGCCTCACGAGTAGCTGGGACTACAGGCATGTGCCACCATGCCCGACTATTTTTTTTTCTATATATATTTTTAGTTGGCCAATTAATTGCTTTCTATTTTTAGTAGAGACAGGGTCTCACGCTTGCTCAGGCTGGTCTCAAACTCCTGACCTTGAGCGATCCACCTGATATGTATTTTCTTATAGTCATTTGCCTCTAGATTTTGCTGATGGTATTCTTTAGCCATGCAAAAGTTTTTGTGTTATTTGTAAATAACATTTATTAATTTTTTATTGGCTCTGGATTTTTTTCTTCCCTTTTTATAAATTTTGGAATATTACAGGAGTACAAACATTTTGGTTACATAAATTGATTTTGTACAGTTTTAGTCAGAGTTCTAAGTGTGCCCATCACCCAGATAGTGTGCATTGTACCTATTAGGTGTGAATTCACCCATCCCCTGCTCCCCTCTCCTACCTGCTTGATTTCCATTGAGTTTTTTTTTTTTTTTATCTTCCCTGCCTACCTTCCAGGATTGTTGTGAAGATTTAAAATGTAATTATTCCCACATATCACTTTCATTGGGATACAGGGCTAATTTCATTTTGTCAGTGCTTTTGAGTAGATACTTTAATCTCTATCTGTGGTAGTCAAACTGTAGTCTGCATGAGAATCACCTGGAGGTTTATTAAAAGTTTGCTGGGCCCCATCCATTGAGTTTTACTTCCATATGTGCACATAAGTCTTGATCTCTGGATTTTAAGTCAGAATTAGAAAGCTGTAGCTACACCAGGCTAAGGATGACTTCATCTGTTGTCTTCTGCCTTTTTATTTTTCTTATTTAAATCTCTGACTCATTAGAAATTATGTATTATGCGAGGAATAGAATTTTATCATTTTCCAAATGGCTCACTAATGTCCCATTTATTAAAAGAATATTTGCCAGTTATTTGATTTTCCACCTTTCTGAAATACTACTTTTTTAAAAAAATGTTTTTGGTCTAGTTCTACTCTATTATGTTCCATTGATCTATTCATGTGCCAAAACCACAATGTTCAAAATATAGAGGCTTTATAAGGTGTTTTCACATCTGAATGGGCTAGTCCTCCTAGAGCACTTCCTGTGCAGTGTTTCCATAGCAATTCTTATGTATAATTTTTCCATATGAATTTTAGGATTAACTTGTAGTTGATGTAGCTCAATGAAGAAAACTCACTGGAATCTGTAATGGGATTACATAATTTTGTAAATTATAAAGTTAGACTGACATCTGTGCTATATTGAGGTGTTCTAACCAGGAAGAGAGGATGACTATTTATTCAGGTCATTTTTGTGTGCTTCAATAGTTTTAGTTTTCTTATTGGCTTAGACCATTCTTTATAAACATTATTCCTAAATATTTTTTCTTAGTCTAATGTTACCAAAATTAGAGTCACAATTTTATTCCAAACAAAAGGACAATACCTTATGAAAGTTATTACTGTGCTCCATTTAAGAATAGTCATTTTGTGCTCTTTTTAGGTCTTCACAGCCAGGGCTATTATATTTCCAGAGTTCAGACAGAGTGACTATGAAGAATGTATGTTTTGATGGTTTATTTGTTTTTTCTTTTCCAAAAGCCTATAGCTAAATGTTGTATAGTAGTGTTAGGTATAGATATCCTCTTTCCAAAAAGCACTAATATTCATTTCTGTTGTGGTTTTTCTATTAACTCAATCAAAAGGGTTCATTTCCCCTTCTTTCATCACCATTTTTATGTAAAATAGAGGTTTTAGATTTATCTAGCAGAGACACCATAAAAAACATAAGTTCAGTTTTTATATTGTTTTTGATTTACATATCACTTATTTGATCTATTTGGGGTAAATGGCCATACAAACTTCCATTTATGGGAAAACACTTTGAAGTAAAAGGCCAATACATATGCAGGAATGGTTATTATTTCTGTTTATATCCTCAGAAGTTTCTTAAACTGCTGGTGTGAGATGACCCCACACCACACATATGTGTACATGCACACACATAAACTTCCCTGTGACTTTCAACTCTGACCATGGGAGAAGTAGCTGAAGCAAAAGGGCTTTAGTGGAAAGGTGTCAATGAGGGATGTCCTCAGGTAATCTCAGGCTATCCCTGCTAAAGCTGATAAGGAGATCACTGAAGTCTGGACATCTCCAACTAAGGTGTTGGGGCCAGTGACCCACATCTGTCATTCTACTTTCATCAATCCTCCCAAAACTTTCTGATTTCCCAAAACTGAAACCTCTTTCCTTTCATTCTGCTGAAAAACTTCTCTGAGCCAGTAATGGTTCTAGGGCATGGGGAGATTAACCATGCCATGAACACTTGGGGCCAAAGGCACAGGGCAAAGAAGAGTCCTGATTTAGCAATGTCACAATCTGGGGCATTTGGGCTCTAAGGATTATGGAAAAGGAGGGGTCAGGGCTAAAGGGGCAGTGCCTTGGGCTGTACATAAGAGTGGGTGGCCTCAGAACCTTACCCCCTGACTGGAGGACTAAGGGCCTGACACTTTGGGCTAATGTCACTCACACAGGACAACAGTCCAGAATAAATGAATAGAGTAATTCCTCCATGTCTCCCAAGAGGTTAAATCCTTGGGGTTCTCCTCAACAGATCAGTGAATGAGGTACATAGCCAGGTACGCAGTTTTATAGAGAAGCAGTTTATTAAAACAAAAGGCCACATAACACAGAGCACTGTTGTGCAGAAGATAAAGCAAAAATCAGATATCTCATGATCAACGAAAGAAAGCAACTTTTTTTTCTTCATTTCATATCAGGAAAGTGGAACGACATTTACTAGTGATTTCTGCCGTCTTCACACTTACGGAGAAAAGAAACGGTCAGAACACTTCTTATGACAGGAGTTGATGACTGGACATGAATTTGGGAGGTCCAGAAGGCAGTGTTATAGACCAAATTGTGTCACTCCCCATCCCAATTCATGTGTAGAAGCCCTACTCTCCAATATGACTGTATTTGGATATAGGACATTTAAAGTGATAGAGTTAAAATGAGGTCCTAAGGGTATGGCCTTAATCCAGTATGACTGGTGTCCTTATAAGGAGAGACACTAGGAAAGTACATGCACAAAGAATGTGCCATCTGAGGACATAGTGAGAAGGCAGCCAAGGACAGGGGCTTTAATAGAAACCAAACCCGCTGACACCTTGTTTTGGGACTTCGGCTCCCGGAACTGTGAGAAAATATGTGTTCTATGCTTCAGGCACGCAGTCTGGTGTTTCCTTACGTCAGTTCTAGTGAACTAATACAAATTTTGAGTCCGGGAGTGGGGTGCTTTATAACAAGCTTTAAAATGTAGAAGTGGTGCTTGAAACTGGGTAATTGCTAGAGGCTAAAAGAGTTTTGAGGCACATGTTTTAAAAAAAGCCTGGATTGCCTTTAAAAGACTGTTGGTAAGAATGCAGATGTTAGAGGAGATTCTGGTAAGATCTCAGAGAGAAATGAGGAATGGAAACTGGAATCTTACTATGCAGTGGCAAAGAACTTGCCCAAATCGTGTTCTAGTGTATTGTGGAATGTCAAAATTGTAAGTGATTTAAGTGCAGAAATATTCAGATGAGATTTCTACACAAAGTGACTAAAGTGTGGCCTGATTTCCCCTTGTCGCTTATGGTAAAATACGAGAGAGAGAGAAACTGAAGGAACTATTAAGCAAAAAGGAACCAGAACTTTAAAGATCTGGAATATATTCAGCCTATCTATATAGCAAAAAAGGAGAAAGCATGTTCTAGGAGAACACCAAGAGTGTGGCTGGACAACCATTTGAAAAAAGAGATCAGTATGGGTGTGAGTGGAAACCATTAACCACTTCACCAGAAACTCTGCCAACTCAGCCTGAACAGGGAAAGATAGAACGAAATGAAGGCAGGCTATTGGACTTCTGGGATTGTAAAGGATGGTATAATAGAGCTATCCAGCTGCAAACATGCGTTAATCTTCAAGAAAAGGGAAGAGTGTGATTCTCAAAGGTGCATCTGAGATTGGCAGGGCCACCACTCTGATCATGGGACCAAAGTACAGGTTTGGGGGGGAGGGGCGCCAAGTGTGTCTCCTCATCAATTTCAGTGGGCCAGCAGCTACTGCCCAGGATCAAGGGATCAACACTGCAGCCCCAGTGAGCCCAGAAAGAAGGGCTGCCAACCCAGTGGGCCCAGGAGACATTGAGTATTGAGCCAAAAAGGATTATTCTCAAGACTTAAAACCTCATGGAATTTGCCTTGCTAGGTTTGGGACTTGCTTGGAATCCAGCACTCCTTATTTCTTTTTGATGTTTCTCTTTTGGAATGGGAAAGTCTAGCCTCTGCTTGTCCCACCATTGTATTTTGGAAGCAGATAACCTGTCTGGTTTCACAGGATCACAGCTGAAGAATTTTGCCTAAGGATGAACTGTACCAGGAATCTCAATCCACACTTTATGTAGATGATATTTAGAAGAGATTTTAGATTTACAGTTGATGCTGAAATGGGTTCAGAATATTGTTACTGTTGGGATGGTGTGAATGTATTTGTATGTGAGAAGGACATGAACTTTGGCAGTCCAGAGGACAGAGTGTTATGGATTAAATTGTGTTCTCTCAAGATTTATATGCTGAAGTCCCAATTTCCAGTGTGACTGTATTTGGAAATAGGGCCTTCAAGGTTATTAAGGTTAAATGAGGTCATAAGGGTATGACCCCATCCAAAATGACTTATCCTTGTAAGAAGAACAGACACCAGGAAAGCATGTACACAGGAAAAAGGCCAGGTGAGGACACGGCAAGAAGGCAGCCATCTGCAAGCCATGGAAAGAGGTTTCAGTAGCAACCAAACCTGCCAACACCTTCATCTGGGACTTCCAGGCTCCATAAGTATGAGAAAATAGATTTATATTTTTAAGGCCACTCAGCCTGGGGTACTTTGTTATAGCAGTCCTCATGAACAGATTGCTAACACAGAAAGTAAACCATAAATCAAGTATCTCTTGATCAAAGAAAGAAAGCAACTTTTCCCCATTCCAGTTCAGTAAGTGGAACATTTACTCGTGATTTCTGTCAGCTTTACATTCATGGGAAAGGAAAGAAGAGGAGAGGTCAGGAGAACACCTCTTGTGGTAGGAGCTGATGGCCAGAGTTGGTCTTCCTGTGTCTGTGGAGGTGAGACTTCTAGCTAAAGCCACGCCCACACTCCCTGCACACTACACATACGGCTTCTCCCCAGAGTGGGTCCGCTGATGTCTGATGAGGGTAGACTTAAAGCCAAAGCCACGACCACACTCATCACAAACACATGGCTTCTCTCCTGAGTGTGTCCTCTGGTCAGAGATAGGGTGTGACTTCTGGCCAAGTCCTTGCCCACATATCCTCTCTACATAAAGCTCCTCCTCTCAGTGTGTCCTCTGGTGTCTGGTGAGGAGTGACTTAAAGCCAAAGCCACACCCACACTCAGGGCACAGGTAAGGCTTCTCCCCTGTGTGCGTCCTCTGGTGGCTGATGAGGCTGACCTTCTGACCAAAGCCACGCCCACACTCATGACACAGGTAAGGCTTCTCCCCTGTGTGTGTCCTCTGGTGTCTGATGAGGTTGACCTTCTGGCTAAAACCTCGCTCACACTGGGGGCACAGGTAAGGCTTCTCCCCTGTGTGTGTCCTCTGGTGTCTGATGAGGGTGCCCTTCTGGCGAAAGCCACGCCCACACTCAACACAGACATAACGCTTCTCCCCCGAGTGTGTGACCTGGTGTCTGAGGAGTAGCGACTGCTGCCGAAAGCTGTGCCCACATTCTAGGCATAAGAATGGTCTCTCCCCTGTGTGTGAGCTCCGGTGTTGGAGGAGTGATGCCTTCTGGCAAAAGCCTCTCCCACATTCAGGGCACGCATGATGCCTCTGGTGGCTGAACAGGCTTGACTTTTTGCTAAGTCCTACTGTATATTTTCCACATACAACTGCTCCAGATTCTGAGGCATCTACTCCTTTCAACATTGTGTCTGACTCCTCAGGGCTCATCCTCTTGGCCAGGCCAAAGTCTATTCCTCCTCCTCCATTGCCTTCCTCCCAATCCACTGGGTAACCTTCATGTGTGCTGAAAAATGTTCTTGAAATTCTGCTCGCCCTTGTCTTCCTGGATGATATGTTGAGGCCTTCTCTCTCCCCACCTTCTCCTTTCTCACTTGAGCAGCTTGGAGCTTCAAGTTGAAAGTCATTTCCCGCAGAAGTGCTTGGGAAGATGTGAGGGGGATGACCGCTTAGCATATATTGTCTGAGGAACTGTGGACTAGAAAAGGCCACCGGGTGGGAGAGACAGGGCTGGAATTCTGTCCTGTGCTCTGTTAGAGAGAAAGTCTTGGTCAGAAATCACCAGAGGTGCCTCGTGGATGGTAACACTTGCCCAGCAGTCATTCCTCAGATGTTCACAACAAAGCCTTCCTCTCCAGACCTACCTTCCATCCCACAGTGGCATAGTCCACGCTCTGCTGCAGCACAAAACACCCATACCATAAACCAGCTCTAAGTATCAGCCAAACTAAAAGTTTCAGGAAAGCATCACAGCAGGTTCAGCTCTGCAAACTGCTACGCTGCTGCAAGTAGAGTTACACATGTATCTTCTAAGCCATAGTCACTAATAGTGATAAGAACATTACCCACAAATATATGCTTTTACTAAATGAGTTATTACAAATTTCCTTAGTGACCTTTTCTACTATAAGAAAGTGATGAATTTAATTATGAGTTATTTCACCTAGAAGTTCCCCTAAATGGGGGAGGCAATATAAAATCGTGGTTAAAAAGACCCATGTGTGGAATTAAACTAAATGTTCCTCCATTCACAAGCAAATATTTAATTTAGCAGGGGAGCAGAGGGATGTGATCTAGGTCTACAATCCCCCAAAGGATTTTTGACTCCTGTGAACTTAATCAATCCAAGACTTGCTTTTCTGGGTTTTCTACAAATCATTGTAAAAGGAAATTATAGGTGATTAGGCACCTATAATAATAGCGCTTGCCTAAGAGATACCAAAATTGTATATCTTGTTCCATTACAATTGGTTCTATCTACTTGGAATTGATAAAAAAAAAAAAAAGTGCCATGAGCTCTGAGTAAACCTAGCATGTCAGGCCTTTCTAGACCTAGCTGATTTTTTCTGATCAACATCAAATGAGACATGTTTTATGAACCAGCTATGGCTGGTCTGCCAGCTGTTTTATATATAAAATACTATTGGGGCACAGCCTCTCATTCCTTTATGTACTGTCTATGGCTGCTATCACAATACAACAGCAAACCACAATAGTTGCAACAAAGAACAAAAAGTCCACAAAGCCCAAAATATTTACTGTTGGACCCTTTACAAAAAGTTTGCTGAACCCTGATCCCCAGCATTGACTCATTCCAACTGGTCTAAAATGCCAGCTTTTGATCCTAATAAAAATAACCACCATGAAACCCTCTTCCTAACATTTAAAGCTCACCCTACCCCCTGACAAAACTATTTAATAAGTTTTGCCCCCTGGATGTGTCTATATGTGCACTGCTAAGTCTACAGGCTCCTCTGAAATTGCCTCGACAATTACTTACAACTGTTGACCCCCATGAACTCCCAAACTGTTAAAAGTTAACTCCTTTTAGCCTTGGTATGCTAATCTGACTATGGGTAGTTTCTCATGAGCAAATGTGCTCTTCATTGAACTATCATTTATTTTGGTAAGCTAGTCTGAACACATTATCATAACTCTTGGCAGGTGTGTGCATTTCCAGCTAGCAGCTTCCAAAGAAATACTTTTGTGTAGTTCTAGAGTTTTGATAGGCTACGATTTCAGTATTACACTACTGTCTACTTGTCTGCAATTCAATGGGAAGAAAAATGCAACCACCACTGCTGCTTTGGCTTGTTTATACACCCACTGGATCATAAACACTAAGGCCAGTTTACTGCACATCATTTCAGGTGTGCTTTTCAGCAGTAGAGAAATGACTTTTGTGTCTCTTCTGTATTAAATTAAATGTGACTGATCTTAAATACAGTTAAAATTGTCCTTATGGGAAGCATAGCTTCTAATAAAATATTTTACTTATCATATCATAATCTGTTTATAACATCTTTTAAAATCTACAACTGCTCTTGTGCCAACTGATTTTCAGATGAATATGTAATTCAATTAATGTACAAGAACTCAAAGGAGGAAAAAGAAAAAAAAAACAATGTCTAATGTCTCCTTAAGGAAATTTTCCTGCTGCAGCTACAGTTGTGAGAGAAAGACATATAGCTGTGAGTTAAATGAATCGCCTTAGATATTGGCCTACAAGAGAAGCAATGCTGGGCATTCATTGCTTTAAAACAATTTAAAGAATTTTGTAATTTGGTCCATAAATGTAAAAGGGGGACGTGTTTGGTATTAATCAAGCTAAATTCTTGCAAAATGTACAACTTTCATAATATGTCATCTCCATGATTTAACCACAATATTGTTAGAATGTGTGATGGTTAATTTATTTTTTTTATAGATAGCACTCATGACATGTGATGTGATGGTTAATTGTTATTTGATGTCCAGTTAAGCATTATTTTGGGTATTTGTGTAAGGGTATTTGGGATGAGTTTAGTTAATACATAAGTCAGGAGACTAGCAAAGCAGATTGCCACCCTTAATGTGGGTGGCCCTCATCTAAGCAGTTAAAAGCCTGAAAAGAATGAAAAACTGACTGTATCCCAAACGAGGGAATTCCTCCTGCCTGAGTGCCTTCCTGCTGGGAAATAGAAAATATTGGCTCTTCCTGGGTCTCAAGCCTGCCGGCCTTCTAACTGGAACTACACCATAGGCTCTGAGGTTTTCAGGTTTGGACTGGAGCAATAACAGCTTTCATGAATCTCTAGCTTAATGACTGCAAATCTTGGGACTTGTCAGCCTCCATAATTGTGTGAGCAACATTACTTACAGTAAACATATTAACTTTAAGAAATCGGCTCACACAATTATATATCTCCAATCTACTGGTTCTGTTTTTCTGGAAAAAAAATCTAATACAAATTTTGGTACCAAGAAGTGGAATGCTTCTACAACAAATACAGAAAAATGTGGAAGTGGCTTTAAAATGGGATGATAGACAAAGGCTGGAAGAGTTTTGAAGTGTAGGCTAGAAAAGGCCAAGATTGCTCTGAAGGGAATGTTGGTAGAAATATGGACGTTAAAAGCAATTCTCCTGAGGTCTTAGATGAAAATATGGAACATGTTATTGGAAACTGGACGAAGGGCAGAAGCTTTGGTACAAAGTAGTGAACCGCTAAATTGTGTTCTAGTTCTTTTGTGGAAGGGTAGCACTTATGATTAATGAAACTGGATATTTATTAATAGCAAAGGAGATTTCTAAGCAAAATGTTGAAGTTGCAGCTTGATGTGTCCTTATCACTTACAGTAAAATGCAAGGAGAGAGATTAAGGAACTGGTAAGCACAAAAGAATCCAAACTTGAAGATTTGGAAAATTCTCAACTTATGCATATGGCAAAAAATAAGAACGCTTGTTCTGAAGACGACACTAGGGTATGGCTTAAACCATTTGATAAGGAGATTAGCATGAGTATGCACTATGAGTTTAATCATCCACCACAGTAGAATCCAGGTATACAGATAGGATTATGCCAGCAGAAATACTGTTTAGATGGAAATAAAAGGGAGAGAGAAAATAGGATGACATAAAAGAAGGCTGTCAGACTTCTTGCATTCTACAGCACTGGAGAACCAATCTATTTTGATGCTAACGTGCACTATTCTTTAAAAAAAGGAAGAAGGACCATAGTGATTCAGAGATCAGTGGAGGGCTGCCACACCCACCACAGGCCCAGGGTACATAGGCAAAGAGGGCAAGAGTGGCTCCACATTGATTTCAAAAGGAAGGACAACCAGAGCAGTTTCAACAGGCTATGGCTATAAGAACAGAGGCCAGAGAGCTGGCACTCTCCCTCTTTGCATGCTCAGAAGAAAGGCCATGGGAGGAAGAGAGGCTTCACCAGAAATTGAACTCTTCCAGAAACTTTATCTTGGATTTTCTAGCCTCTAGAAATGTGGGAAAACCAATTTCTATTGTTTCAGCCACGCAATCTGTGGTATTTTGTCATAGTAGTCCAAGCAGACTGCTACAGCATAATATAGTTTATACCCAATTTGGTTTTTATACAAAAAGTCTAGTATATCTAAACACCCTAAGTTTCCTCTACTGGTTTTACTGGTCAAATAATATAAAATTGTTTTCAAAAAATGTTTAAGATCAAATAAAAAGATATATTCATGTCAGAATAACCAGTAGTCTAATAATTTGCAGACAATTCTAAAACTCATATGAATCTATACAACTGCTTTACACAAACTCTATGTAAATTCTAAAAACTTATTTCTTTGAATATTTTTAACATCAAGATTGACACACTGTTATTTAAAGATGACTTCAATTTAATTTCTAAGATCTTTGACTGAAACACTGAAAATCACTAATAAATTTAAATGTTCCTAGCATAAAAAAAGATATTTAACTGATTAACACTATGGTGCTCAAATGGTGGTGGTGT
>CAUYMX010102869.1:0-16871 GCA_963573855.1 Lepilemur septentrionalis
GTTTCAACATAAGGAATGGTTATCAGAGATAAGCCACCAGACATAGATTTGTTGTGCAAATTGAGGACCTGCAGGTTTGTCTTGCATACCCTGAGGCCTGTAAATGGGTCACAAAGGACTCCAAGAAGGGAGGGGGGCATGATGAAGCATGTCTGACCTCCCTCCTCCTGGCAGACAATTTAGTTTTAGGATATTCCTTTGGCCACGAGGGGGTCCATTCAGTCAGCTGGTGGGGGGGAGCCTTAAAATTTCATTTTGGTTCACAGTGTTGTAGCCAGAAGAAAAACAGGGATGTTTTCCTCCGCTTGTAATCCCAACCAAATTAGAGAATGTTGCCAAAATAGCTTTCCTTTTGTTTCCCCTAGGGCATTAGCACAGCAATTTTATGAATAAACCAGGTTAGCATAGTACATTTTTATTTTCCTGAACTAGAGCTGAAGATCCCCCTCTTCCCTGCATGGCTTCTGAGATCCCTAAGTGGTGTCTCTCTAATGACAAGAGAATGTTCTTGCAGGTGTGCAGATGTCAGGCTGCAGGGGGCAATAGAAGGGACAGAGCCACTTGCATTTGTTTCTTTTGTAGCGCTGAGTGAAATCATGTGGCGCTCTGGCTGCCCAGCAGGGCTGATGGGGATGACGCATAAGCACGCTGGCAACTGGTCCTCCCTGCTCTGCCTGCAGCAAACCTGCAAACAGGGGGCTGGGACCAGGCTCTGGGTGGAAGGACCCCAGAGGTGTCCTCCTACCTTTGGAGTTTCTTCCATCTGCACCATCACTGGAGAAATCCACTCGTGCCCATGTCTGTCTTTTTTTTTTTTCCCACCTCAGCACAGGGTGAATGTCTATCTTTTGAAATACACAAGCAGGGATTCGTTTCCTGTGTATTTAGTTTTCTGAATGGCGCATCACGTTGCATACGTGCCTTCAGTTATACCCCACCTAGCTGCCCTTCTCTAACTCACTAGTGACCTTGAACAAATCTCCCTCACTCCACCAGTTACGAAGCACTGAGTATGTGCCAAGTATGTGTGAGGACCTGTTTTACATGTTAGCTGTGAAATATTCACAATAGATCTCCTGTATCATCTATGTGTTACAGATGAGGAAACCGAGGCACAGAGAAGTGGCTTGATTTTCTCTGAGCCACACAGCTAGGAGGAAAATGGCAGACCTGGGGTTGACCCCAGGACTGCCTGATTCCAGATCCCCCTTTAGCCTTCCATTAAACAAGGGGGCTGGTTTGATCCATGGTGTTAACACTGATCCTGAGGGGACCGAAAGACTATCCTCCTACTGCAACTAGAGCAGCACCATTTTTATTGGTTTTGAAATTTGGGGATTAGTTTAAGAGTTTGCTTGAAAGAAGGGTTTGTTCTTATTTATTTTTTGTAGGGGGGGTCTCACTATGTTGTCCAGCGGAGTTTCAAACCCTGGCCTCAAGTGATCCTCCCACCTCAGCCTCCCAAATCATTGGGATTACAGGTGTGAGCCACCACGTCCAGCTTGTTCTTATTATTTAAAAAAGAAAAAGTTTAGAAGCCACAGGATTTCATTGTTTTAAATCCATCCCTGACCTGCCTGGGTCATTTTTCTCCACAGGCTCACTCATCTGAAAACGGGGACAACAGCACTTGCCTCACGGGGTGTGGCAAGGAGTGAGAGGGTTAGTAACGCACTGAGCAGGGCCACCTAGCTCCAGCCTAGTGGAGTCTGGGAGTGGGATTAGAAATCCGTGCAACACAGAGATGCTGGCTTCACCCCTGCTGCTTCCTCCTCCCCACCCAGCCCCAGTGCACGGAAGCTGCTTGCATGTGGTTGAGAGTCTTTCTTCTTGCAGTGGAAACGTTTCTTTCCCCTTTCCTTGAAGACAAAGCTGCAGGTGAAGAAGAAATGAAAAGTCTTTTTAGTTACACTGGCCCAGGAGGAGCTTTGAAGGATGACATCAGGCAGGGAGACTGCACAGAGCCAGGCATCTGGACATGAGTCCGAGGCCTCCTTAATCCAGGAACCCTAGGGACCAAGCCCATAGAAGCAAAGCCACAGCTGCCAGCAAATGCCCCCTTCCAGGCACATTCTGAGGCTCTCCCCAGGACCAGAGGGATGCTTCAGAAACTTGTTAAATGGTTTTCAGCAATTTCAGAAATTGCCTCAGCTGGTTGTTTAGATTTCCCGGCAGGCTAAGATTAAGGCAGAAAGAAAAAAGGTGACAGGAGAGAATGTGGCTTTGTCCAGGGAGGGCCAGCTTCTGAGGGTGGCTTCTGAAGAAAATGGAAAGGCCTGAGTGGCCCGACCATGTGTATGGGTGGCCGCAGGCACCCGCTCTGCTGGCCTCGGCCTTCCCAGGCCTGGGCCATGGTGGCCCACAAGGACACGCCTGCACCCCACACGGCCTCGCTCACCAACTGCCCGCGTCCTCACCCTGAACCCACTCATCACAGGCTGATCCAGAAACTTGCTGAAATTTTCCTTCTCACTCTAAAAAAAAAAAAAAAAAAAAAACACACACACAACAAAAAACCACCTTGTCTCCCCAGTCGGCCTCTCAGGCTTAACTTAAGCAGGCAAACGTCGCGTTTGTTTGTCATTCTTCCTTCGCAGCATGGGGATTAAGGATGCCAGGTTCAGATCCGATGGCTTTCTCCTCCCAGAAGCAGCTAGGAGGAAGACAGGCCAGAACTCAGGGTGCCCAGGGGGCGCTGTCTCGAGTGCTACCGCTAAGGTGGCATTTTCCTGAGAAGGAAAGTGTATTCTGCACATAGTTGGGACTCAGGGATGGCAGGGAGACCTGGGATGTGTCTCAGCCCGGCGCTGATCCTTGGAGAAGGTATAAGGCCATTGACATGTGCTGTGTGAGCCTGTCTGTAGTGGGGGCCATCAGGCCGTCCTCTTCCTCCTTCTGCTCCTCCTCAGAGCCTGGGCGTACCTGGTTCTGATCCAACAGTCTGTGCCCACACACTTCCCTCTCTTGACAGCCTCTGCAGGACACCCTCCTCAACCCTGCGGGGGCCCTGGTCCCTTTGCAGCTGGGAGACTACATTTTACCGCAGTCCTGCTGCCCGCTGGGCCCGGGGACCTGCTGTTGATCCAGATAAGTGACAGAGATGGAAAGCTGACAATCGCTTTCCAATCCCAACCCTGCCTTTTTCTCTTCGTGAGATACTAGGGGTGGCTTCGCCTTTTCTCCACCTACCACAGGTTCTAATCCCTGCCCACTGTTGCTCCAGGGCCATTGTGGGGGCCAAGGGAAAGTCAGTGTCCGCAGTTCTCTGGGTGGATGGAGGGTTGGGGTGCCAGTGGCCCTGTGCACGCCAAGGCTGGAGCCTGGGCCCTGACCCCACGTTCAGGCAGGGGGGCTAGACTAACACAGAAGTCACCATGGAGTTTAAAATACTGTAATCCATGTCTTGTTTTTCCTGATAACAAGTGATCTTATCTCCTGATATTATTATGTATTTTCATATTTCTTGGTATTAAATTACCAACTATCCGAGGGTAGCCAGTGCCCTGCAGACAGTCACAGCAGCACAGAGCCCACGTCCAGCTCATGGCCACGCCTCCACTATGCACGTGGTGCCCTGCCCTTCACAGTGTCCTTCCTCACCATGTGGTGCGCCACGGAAGCTCATTCCCAGTATTTGCTATACTGTGAACTGTGTTGTAGTAAGTATCCTGACACACAGACCTCTGGGAGCCTGGACTACTCCTGCATTTTGCCTGCTGATGAATGCTGGGAGGGACCTTCACTGCCTCAGCCCCGACCTTATCCCTAGGGGAGCCCAGGGAGGAAGGGAAGCTACCTAGGCCACACTGAGCTAATGGCCAGCCAGTCTAGAGCCAGTGGGCGAGACCACTCTTGTAGCTTGGGTTCCGTGTCTGAAAAGGGCTTTGCACAAGGCCAGGCACCCAGTCAATGGTCAGTATTAACTGTGACATCATGGCAGCCTGTCACTTGTTCATTCAACTGACAGTGTTTCCCAGTGCATACGTAGGACAGGAAAACCCTGGAGGAGCAGTAGACCTTAGTGTCCCTGCTGAGCAAAGCCAGCAACGAGGACCTGGCCCTCCAGGCTCCACGGCCTCCTCAGCCAGTGACAGATGGGTGCACCAGGCTCAGCCACTGAGAGTGTGTGGCTGTCACAAGTAATTATTTCCCAAGAAGGAATTCCTTTGGGTGTCAGTAAAGTCACTGATGCCCTGGTCCTCCCCTCAGAGAATCTGATTAAACAACCTGGCTGGATGGGGAACTAGGGAACAAAAGCCACTGAATAAACACAAGTGGAACAGCAGAGGCAGGGTCTGTGTTGGCTGTCCTCGCTCCTTACTCAGGACGGCATGGCCTCTGCTTGCAAGTGGCTTTGGAAGGTGCTTTCTGAAGGGCCTTGTTTCCTTGCCTATGGGTGTGGAGTGCAGCCCCTTAGGCTAGAGGCTCGTTTTGTGGGTGCTTGAGGAGGCTTTTTGAGCTGCTCAGCACATGGGTGGAGTCCAAGGTCTTGACAAGGTCACTCCAACTCGCTCCTGCTGTGAGCTCCAGCACAGACACAGTGTGGGTTCCAGCTCCACTGTCTTCTTACCCTGTGACCTTGGGCAATTTACTCAAGCCTCGGAATGCTCTCTATCTAAATCCTACCTTCTTTTGATCAAAATAATACATGTATGGTACCCAGTTTAGAAAGTCCAACAATATTGCAAGGCTGATAGATAACAGAAACAGAAACACCAGCTCCCTCTTCTTGACCCATTGTTTTCAGTTCTTTTGGCTGTTTCTTCTATTTCCCTCCGTGTTTCTAATGAGCTCTGAGAGCCATCTCTCCACACACTCCCTCCCCATCCTTCCAACATCATGATTTGGGGTAAGTTGATGTTTACTATTTACATGTTTAAAATTATATAACCATAGTTTTCTGCTAAACCAAGTAGTATTCTACTTCCTTTCTGCTAAAATCCTTTGTTTTTCCTCAAGCTATAAATAATTATCTCATTTTTTATTTGCTTTTTTAATTAGCACTTTATGCTGTCCCCTACAAATCATAAAACTCCAAGCAAACACCATAAAGCTCTTCTAAACCTGACTAAGCTCAGCAGACATCATGGATCCTGTGTTTTCCTGGAGCTATTGCGCTGAGGACCCTCAACCCCTGCTCCACTCTCACTGGCCTGTCTGTGGCCCCCTCCCTCCCTTCCCCAGGTTGAAGAAACTGAGGCACAGAGAGGTAGTAATCTTGGGGCGGAAATGCGAGCCTAGATCAGGAGACCAGTTATGGTCACAGGCCAAGCCCCTGCCCAAGGGTGCTGCCGCCCAGTGGGGTAGCAGCCACATAGACGGGACCACTCAGGGGCTTTACCGTCTGGCCCTGACTACAGGGGGCAGAGGCAGGTCTCCTTGTCCATCCTGAGTGACCCTTCCTGGTAAGTTCCCCCCGTGCCCATTTCTGTCCCCATCTCAGGCAGATCTGAGAACAGACTGGCCACAAGTCTGGCTGGACAGCCAGGTCCACACTTTTTTTTGACTACCCCAAGTCTACCTCCCCTTGAACATGCTAAACCAGCCCTACCCACCAGCGTCCCGCCCATCCCACTGCGTCACGTCTCGTCTCCTCGCCTCACTCCTGCAGCGACTCTGAGCCGCTCCCAGCCGACTCTGTGCTGCAGCTGACTCTTCTACGTTGCTGGTCAGAGGAGGCTGAGGTCAGCACTGGGGAATGCAGGAAGGTTAAGATGGCGCTGGGGGCCCAAGGGACCAGTCGTTCACACATAGGCAACTCCAAGTCTTGGTGGCCAAAGTCCTCAGGGAAGCACATTCCTGAAGGGGACAGAGAGAGGCTCCTGAGTCAAGAGCTCCTGCCCAGACACCCTTATGCCTCACGCTAGAGAGGCCTGTGCACTGTCTGAGGCCTCCGATGAATATGATCCAGCTCACAGGGCCCATTCATCTCAGCGGCTGCTCATGAGAGTATCTTCCATGTGTTCCTACAAGCAGGAGGCCATACCTCAAGGGGGCTCTGCCACAGTGCCAGGACTACCCCAGGGGCACAGGGAGAGGGTGCAGGGCACATATCCCCTGCCTCAGCCATCAAGAGACAAGGGATAGGAGTCAGAGGCATTTGGGAGATGGAAGATGCATAGATCTCTCCAAAAGGCAGCATGCTTTCTAAATGGACAACTCACCAGGATTTAATCTGCAACTCAGATTAAATTGGCTAAGCAAGGAAGAAGAAAGTATGTGGTTGTCATGGCAACACTAAATTGCCCAGGACCAGGTTGGTCTCTAAGGGGGGGGGAAGGGAAAGGAGTACAGCTGAGCCTCTATCTCCCTGGTGGGGATGTTCTGGAAAATGGGGGGCAGGCTGGACACACCTGTGTGGGGTAGAGGGCATTCTTCCCACTATCTCTGCTTAGGACCGAGGGCCTGAGGCATGTGGTCATAGAAAGGGCTGGTTGGCTCAGGGCCCTCACTCTGGGGCCCAGATTGCTGACGCATGCAAGTTCCAGAGCCAGGCCCTTGCTGAGGGCCAGTTCACCCTTCTCCCGTAGGGCTGGCCCCACCCCAGAGCAGCTCAGGTTTGAAGCCTGCTTCTCCTCCTGCCCCTCTATCCCTGGCATTCCTGCCAGAGCTGCTGCTTTCAGCTGGCCATGAATGAAGGCACAGCCTGGCACATCCCCTGGGTCCAGTCTGAAGGATCAAGAGACACATAGTCTGACCCAGAGAGTGCCAACCAAAGCTGATGCTTCCATTTGTAAGCACACAGTGTGCCAGCCTCGCCTCCTCCTCCCTACCAATAATGAAATAGAGCCAGCAGGAGGGGTTGCCCACATAGTCTGTGCCAACCTGGGTCCAGGCCTGGGTGGGGTGGGTGGTAGGCAGGAGGGGTCCCCAGCGGGTAAGGAGGTAGGCATCAGGAACCTTCCCTGCCCCCAGGCTACCTCATTCCTGTTCCACCTCAGCATCCAATGCTCTTGGGCCCCCTGGAAAATGTCCTGGCTCCTCCTCCAAGGCCCTCCTGATCAGCCAAGCCTGGCATGTCCATCTCTGTGGTCCCAGGTCCTGGCCAGAGGTGGAGTTCCACAGACACCTGAAACATGAATTAATGAATGAGTGAAAGAATAAATGAATGGGTAACTTGGGCCATGAGAACTGGGAGCAGAAGAAATGAAAGAAGCCAGGTTGCAGGGGGCTATAGGCCCAGGTTTGTAGGGCCTTAAAAGACAGGCTCCACACCCCCTAGCTTCTGCCTGGCTCTGGGACAACTCCCATCTTCCAGAGGGGCCACTGGGGTCCCTGACAGATGTGGCCCTATCACCTGATCTCCCCTCAGAGACACAGGGACCCCAGGGCCCATCCTTCTGGCTCACCTGGCCCCTGACGGGTTCCCCCTCCCTGGGGCCCTGAAGACCTGACTGCTTTTGCTCTCCCACCTGTCCAATTAGTGCTAATTGGAAGCAGGTAGTGTGTGCATGTGTGGGGTGGACCTGGTGCTCTGATGTCCTTGTTGGAACTTCGAGGCCCCAAGCGTCCTGCGCCAGGCCCTTGCCCAGAACTGTGGGGTCTCCTGAAGGGCTGATGGGTTGCTCAGGGGCTCCCCTGAATGTCATGTGTGCTGGGGCCATGCACAGTTGGGCCTCTGCTCTTCAGAGGGCTCAGGCTCTCACTGCCACCTCCTATCCCGGTGCCAGTTGCCCCAGGGCGGGCCAAGCCCACCCTTTTCACAGATGAATCCTCTTCACCTGGCACAGACCTGCAGCTCCTCACAGCTTTTGCTCTAGGAATGAAGGGAGGAGGGGCTCAGGGTGAGAGAGGCACAGAGGGGGCTTCCGGAACCCCTCACTGGCCCTCGGTCCCAGCCTCAGCCCATGGCTCAATGAAGGCGAGAAACAGCTTGCTTTGTCTGACTGGGTACACACTTGTGCTTTCTGTGGGGGACAAGGGGTCCAGAGGCCCTGCCTAGGCAAGTGGGACTTCCCCTTAGTTTTCCCTCCTCCCCAGGCCCCCTGCCTCTTTCCTGTCTGAGCAGAGATGGGGGTGTCCAGAGGCAAAGCACCTTTTGTGTCAAGCCCCAGGCTAAGTCCTCCACCCTATGGCGCTCTGCCCACCCACGGACAGAGGCTGGGACGGGGGCGGGCCCCACCTGGGCCTGGGCAGTGGTACCCTCCTCACCCTGGCTCTCTCTACTGCTTGTGTTGATCATCGCCCGTGGGTGCCTCATCCTAGGCACTATCAGGCCTCCGTCTTAGTAGATTGAGACCCTGTGACTCATCCCAGGACCACCCAGAGCCTCGGGCTGGGGGACTCACATCTGGAAGCAGGCCCTCAGGACTCAAAAGTGCTCAGAGAGTCAGATCCCTGGGTGCCAGCTCCTGGGACCTGCCTCAGCTTCAGCCCCTGTGAAATGGGCTCGTGACTGTACAGCAGGCACTGCAGCAGGCAGAGAGGGCGGTGGGAGTCGACAGGAGAGGCCTGGCTGCCGCCAGCCGCTAGAGGGCAGGACCCTTCCATGTGTTTCCTCCAAAGGTGTGGTGAGCGGAAGAGCTGGGCAGACAGGAGACAATGGAGTGGCGAGTCCTTGGGTCCAGGCCCCGCAAGGCTTCGAGCAGGGCCCAGCAGAGGCTGGGATGCTGGACAAAAGTCCCCCTGGACCCTAGGCCCCAGAAACCTCCCCCAGCCGTCAGCCTTTCACGTCTGGAAGCCCAGCCCTGAGCCTGGCTCCTGCATTGGCAGTGAGTGAACAATCTTCCTTCCTTAGACATTGGGGATAGAGGAGCAAGCAGGAGAGTAGGTCCTCCAGCCGCCTCCAGATGCATGTAGTAAGGAAACTGAGGCAGAGAAGAACTCACCTGACTGCACCTATGAGGTGAGTCGGGCAGATATTTCCTGAGAGTTGATCATGAGCCGGGTACCCACAGCAACACCATGGGGGTGGTGCTGTTGGGATCACTTTCCTTTTGCAAATGAGGAAACTGAGACTCAGACAGGCTCTCATTTGGCCGAGTCCCACAGCAAGGGTGGACCGGGATCCTAGCCTAGGCAGGATGACAGCCAAGCCTGTGTGTGATCCCCCACACAGTGTTATCACTCATGCAGAGACACCCTTCTGTGACCCCACGGACACGAATGTGTGTGTGTCTGCACAGGGGACCTGGCTGCTGCAGTGGGAGGAACAGGCTGCCTCTGCCCCTGGCTCTCCCAGGCCGAGGCCTCTTCCTCATCTGGACCTGAGCAGCTGCCTCTGGGACACATGCTCCCCTGGACAGGAGGAGCTATGCGAGGAGCCCACAGTCCATGCCATGACAATCCTCACTGAGGACCATTTGGGGCCACAGTGGCACTAAGCCCAGGAAGTGGATGCCAATTAAGGGGATCAGTGGCAACCTGCCAGCTCTCCTTGTCAGGCTGTGGCTGTAGCCACTGGAGCCAAGACCTTGGCTTGGCCTTACTCCTCCAACCAGGCATGGAGCTCTCTGCCTAGTACCAGGGATGGGTAGTTCCCAACCCAGGCAGCCTCATCGGTTCCTGGAGCTGCAGGGTGTCATATCCCTGGTGAGGGCTTATGCAGTTTGAGGCTGATCTCAGCTGTCTCAATATTTCTGGGGACCACTGGAGAATTAGGGTATCTTGGGGACCTGTTCCTGGACCTGAGTCTAAGCTGAGCTGTGGCTCATAAGACTGATTTGCATGGGGACCCCAGCTCGGAGTGGGGGGCCTGTCAAGGGCTGTGGTCTGGTAGGGATGGCAGCCTTATGGCCAGTCTTTCTCTCTGCCCAGACTAGCCCCTGATGTGCTGAGGTCTTGTGAGCATCAGGCATGCCTGGGATGGAGTGGCCCAAGTGAGGGAAGTGGCAGAGTCCTGCCCTCCAGCCGAGTCCCCAGGGAGCCAACTCCTCAGACTATGGAGTGCACTCCATTAGTTCAGGCATCCTCTCAACAGCCTCAGTGACCACAGGGATCAGCATACCTGTTTTATATATGGGGACACCAAGGCTCAGGCCTCACTGTCCCTCTGCCAACAGCTTCTTCACTAGCCTCCTTGGCTTCAGTTTTTTCTTTTCCTTCCTTGTTTTCTCCGCTTTCACAATATTTTTTTAATTTAAACATCTTTTAAAACTTTAAAAATTAATTATTAATATTTCGTTTTTAATTATATAAGAAATTCATGAATACATTCTCACTTTAAGAATGTAATACTATAAAATTTGC
This sequence comes from Lepilemur septentrionalis, assembly GCA_963573855.1. Classification (NCBI taxonomy): domain Eukaryota; kingdom Metazoa; phylum Chordata; class Mammalia; order Primates; family Lepilemuridae; genus Lepilemur; species Lepilemur septentrionalis. The sequence goes on from CAUYMX010102869.1 coordinate 10,189, forward strand.
CGGGCGCGGTGGCTCATGCCTGTAATCCTAGCATTCTGAGAGGCCGAGGCGGGAGGATCCCTCAAGGTCAGGAGTTCAAAACTAGCCTGAGCTAGAGCAAGACCCCGTCTCTACTAAAAATAGAAAGAAATTAATTGGCCAACTAAAAATACATAGAAAAAATTAGCTGGGCATGGTGGCACATGCCTGTAGTCCCAGCTACTCAGGAGGCTGAGGCAGGATTGCTTGAGCCTAGAAGTTTGAGGTTGCTGTGAGCTAGGCTGACGCCATGGCACTCTAGCCCGGGCAACAGAGTGAGGCTCAGTCTCAAAAAAAAAAAAACCAACCAAATAAACAAACAAACGAAAAAGAATATCAAACCATTTTCAGAGCCTATTTTCTCCTTTCTCCTCCCCCACTGCAGTTAGATTTGGGTTGGGCTGGGGGCCGGTGGGGGATGGGGCAGCTGGTAGGGCAGGGCGTGCCTAGCCAGTCCCATCTTCCAGACTACACATCTAGGGTGCTTCTGGCAGAGCCTGCTCTCCTGTGGGGGATGGTGGGGAGTAGTCTCTACAGACACACAGAGCCTCCAAATCAACCATTTCCTCTTCAGTCCTTGTAATTGCCACACAATCCCCTACTACTGGACATGCGGGCTGTTTCCAGCAGGGTGCTGTTACAGACTGAGCCATGGTGGCCGGCCAGCCACTGCAGTGCAGGTCTCCCCAGGCTCTCTGCAGGAGATGCTGGGAAGTGGAATTGCTGAGCTGAGGGGCAGGTGCTCAATCACTCTCCAAAAAGCCTGTGCTCGCCTCAGGAGAGGGGATTTGTTGCACTAACGCTTTGTCCAAACATCTCCCTTCAATGGAAATGTCCCTCATAACTGATGACTTTGCCTAGGTTATTTAGTGATCATTTCTATTTCTTTCTTTTTTTATTTTAGCCAATTAATTTCTTTCTATTTTTAGTAGAGACGGGGTCTTGCTCTTGCTCAGGCTGGTTTCGAACTCCTGACCTTGAGTGATCTGCCGGCCTCGGCCTCCCTGAGTGTTAGGATTACAGGCGTGAGCCACTGCTCCCGGCCTTTATTTCCTTCTTTATGAAGAATCTGCTTATATCCTTTGCCCATTTCCCACTTTTTAAAAAATCTTTTCCTTATTGATTTGTAGATCTTTATACAGATGCTCCTGTACAATGGGGTTACATCCTGATAAACCCATTGTTTAAGTTGAAAATATTGTTAAGTTGAAAAAGCATTTGATACATCTAACCTACCAAACATCACAGCTTAGCCCAGCCTACCTTAAATGTGCTCAGGACACTGACAGGTGGGCAAAATCATCTAACACAAAACCTATTATTTTACAGTAAAGTGTTGAACTGTTCTCAAACTGGAAAACAGAATAGTTGTCTGGTACTTAAAGTACAGTTTCTACCAAATGTGTATGGCTTTTGCACCATTATAAGGTTGAAAAATTTTAAGTCGAACGATTACAAGTCGGGGAACATCTGTATATTCTGAATTTTAATACTTTGTTACATGTGCAGCAACTCACTTCCCTTTGACCAAAGAAGGGCCCCACCGGAAGAGGGTGGCTGTAGAGGGAGTGCAGGGGACAGGTGCAGGGACCAGGCTTTCTGCCTGGCCACAGCTCTTGGGGGTCATGTTGGAAAATGTCTGATGCTGGCTGAGTGGACAGATCATGGGCAAGTGACTTTTCTGTGAGCCTCTGTTCTGTCATCTGTAAAGTGGGCAGAATACTGCATCCTACATAGGGTTGTAGTGAGGATTAAATGAATCCATACATGGACAGACCGTCTAAGGCAGTGCCACACACATACGAAGTGGATAATAAGCATCTGTTGATTGGAAAGCACACAAAAAGCGTTTATCAGATGCCCAATAATTGTGACTGTTTTCATAGTGACTGTTTTGTTTTGTTTGCCTGTGTCTGTGGGCACTTGTGTATATCTGTAAGTCCATGCCTGTTGCAGTGGGTCCTCCTGGGGTGTGTGCGTTTCTTGGCACAGGTGTGCTTAGGGGTCCCTTGGGGTGGTTTCTCCCGCAGAGCCGGTGTGCAGAAGGTAGCAGATGGGGCAGTCTGAGATAGGGCTGCTTCTTGGAGGGAGGGAGAAGTGGATGGGCTGAGCTTGGGAAGAAGACAGGGCAGGGAAAAATGGGCCTGGTTAGTCGACATTGGGTGCAATTGCTAAGGTCTACTAGGCTCAAACCCTGTCATTTCCTGCACCAGGATGCCTTGCTGCAGAAAACTGTTGAGCTGAGCTCCCCTGAGCAAGTTTGGCTATAGCTGACCCTCATGTCCCAGCCCTGCCAGGCAGTCCTGGGGCCTCAGAAAAACCTGGGTACAGCAGTGACATGTGGTCCAGATCACTTGAGGGTGTGACTCGGCCCGTCTGGCTGTGATCTGCTGAAACTCTAATAGGCGGTGTATTTATGAGTTGCCATAAAAGGCATTGGCATACTGGCAATAAAAGCCTCCAAAATCACCCTGCTGTAAACCGCTATTTACATGTTTATGACCTCGCTCGCCAGCCAGTGGGTTGGATGTTTGGTTGTCACTGGTACCAGAACCAGGAGACTCCATTCCCAGCCAGGGTCCTGCAGGGTGGGTTGAATGAAGGAAGCACTAACGTGCAGGCCCAGGGCCACTGCCCACTTTTCCCTGCAGCTGCCCCTTTCCAAGAGGCTCCTCATTTCAGAGCACAGCCTGGAGGCTTATTTTCTTATTGAGGAATAACTTACATTCAGTAAAGTATACTAATCATGAATGTGCAACTTGAAGACTTTTATATAGATGGACACCCATTTAGCCATGACCCTGAGTAAGGTTCATCACTCTAGGAAATTCCCTTGTGCCTCTTCCCAGTCAATGTCCCTTACTCCAGAACTAACCACTGCTCTGACCTCTATCACCAGGGCTCAGTTTTGCTATCCTAGAATTTCATCTAAATGTAGTCACATGTATGTTCACTTTTCTGTCTGGCCTCCTTTGATCAATATAATGGTTTTTAGATTCATTCATACTGCCCTCTGTAACAGTTCTTCATTCCTTTTTATCACTTTGAATAGTTGTATCCATTGTATGGATGGATAGACCACTGTTTGTTTGTTTGTTTGAGACAGGGTCTCACTCTGTTGCCCAGGCTGGAGTGCAGTGGCACAATCATAGCTCACAGCAACCTCGAACTCCTAGGCTCAAGTAATCCTCCTGCCTCAGCCTCCCAAGTAGCTGGGACTTACAGGCACACAATAGTACCACCAGCTAATTTTTTTACTTTTTGTAGAGATGAGGTCTCACTATGTTGCTCAGGCTGGTCTCCAAGTCCTGGCCTCAAGCAATCCTCCTGCCTCCCCCTCCCAAAGTGCCAGGATTACAGGCGTGAACCACTGTGCCCAGCCACACACTTGTTTATTTATTCTCCTATTGATGGATGTTTGGGTTGTTTCCAGTTTGGGGCTATTATGAATAAATCTGCTATGAATATTCTTGTGTAAGTCTGTATGTGAACATGTTTTTATTTCTTTTAGGTAAATATTTCAGAGTGAAGTAGCTACATCACAAAGTAAGTGTGCAATTTTTTTTTGAGACAGGGTCTCCCTCTTGTGCCCAGGCTGGAGTGCAGTGGCTCAATCACAGCTCACTGCAACCTCAAACTCCTGGGCTCAAGTGATCCTCTTGCCTTATCCTCCCGAGTAGCTGGGACTACAGGTGAGTGCCACCACACCCAGCCTTGTGTGTGCTTTTTAAAGAAACTGTTAACAGCAATGTATGATAATCCCAGTTGCTCCTCATCCTTGGAGATTCCTCTGCCCTCGATCCTCAATTGCCTCAAAGAGCCAAACCATCACTCCATCTGGAGGTGGGCATGGCTGCTAGGGTTGGCAGGTATCCTCCAGGAACCGAGAGGCTTGCTATAGGGAGGGGTCTGACTGACACAGACAAGTGCAGGTCATATCCTCAGGGAGCCAATAGGGGAGAAGGGAACTCACATTTGGTAAGCACCAATTACAAGCCAGGCAACACACTAAAGGCTCTTTTTTAATCCTCTGGATGCTGTGGTCCTGCCAGGAATGGTAGACACAACATTTGCTTCTCATAGAGAGCCCTGCCTCCACCTCCCAAGACTGCCTATCCCTAGTAGCCCCTCTCTCTGCCGGGCGCGGTGGCTCACGCCTGTAATCCTAGCACTCTGGGAGGCCAAGGTGGGAGGGTCGCTCAAGGTCAGGAGTTCAAAACCTAGTAGCCCCTCTCTGACCACCATATTAATCACGTGGCCCAGCACAAAGGCACTGAGAAGGTCTGTAAAGCTTCTCTCCATTCCCCCCACCCTCACTGCACAGAGCAAGGCCCAAGGAGAGAAGGCAGTTTGCTCCCATGGTTATAAACTGAGCTGGGTAATGCCTCACCTTTTCTGCTCCCAGCTCAGGAGAGAAAATCAGGCCTCCTCTCTTGAAGAGAGGCCTTTCTAAGCTCCCTTCTCATCAAACTAACCCTAGGGAGACCTTCACTTGGCTGGGAGCACCGCTGGGGGGTGGGGGATGGCCACACTCCTGTTTTTAGCAGCAGCCCTGCTGGTGCAGGCACACAGCAGGCACCAATGAAAGGAGGGATGGATGAGTGATTTAGCCTGGCTCTGCTGCTTGCAATAATGCTAGAAAACTCCTCTGAAATATTCACAAGTTTGTTCACAGCTCAACCCAAAATCTTACAGCTGAAAGAACCTCCAGACATCTTTGAGTACAGTGCTCTGCTTTCAACAGACCACATGTTACTAACTCCATTTTAAGGATAAAATAATTGGTGTCAGGAAGTGAAGTGACTGCTTCAGGTTTTTACTCTAGACCTGGCAGAATGACTAGATAAAGACAGTGGAAGATGAAAACTGGAGGCCTTAGGAGCAAGACCCATCAGGAATGAAGATCACATATCCAAGGAATTATAAAATAAGTATTGAGAAAATTAGGATTCAACTGACCACACTTCACTTTGTACAAATCTACTGGTAAAGCAAGGTCTGTTGGCATTTTCTCTGATTTCGCCTGTACTATGCAGAAATTTCTTTCCTCCAAAATCCACCCAGTGCGGACATGTGGGGACCAAGTTGGGGCCCTAGAGGTGACACCATGAATTTGGCTGGTAAGCCCAGCTAGGTAGCCGTAAGGCTCTTGATAGTCAGGGAGATTAAACTGACCTATAGCTATAACAGTGGTCAAACAAACATATTAAATGTCTTTGTTAACATTTTATAGCTTCACACCAATATCCTAGCAGTTATCATATGTGAGCTATACCTTAATATAAAAGAAAGAATGGCAGAGTGGGGCAGAGGGCTGGGACAGGCAGGGACCGTAGTGTCCACTGATGGCAAACAGGCAGGACGTGAAGAGAGGACCCCGGGCGGCAGAGGGATTCAGGCAGGTTTGCCTAAGCCCAGCAGGTAGCTGCAGAGAAAAAGTGGGAGGGTCCAGGGTCATATCTCCCATTACCCTCTCAATCCCTGCATGGGCCTGCCCTGCCAAGTCCCTTCTGAGGGCCTGATGGCCAGCCTTCTTCACAAACCTCCCACAGTGGCCTCTCCAAAAGGGCCATGATGGGCTTGGAGAATGCTCTTGCCTGAGCTGGCTCTGCTCCCTACTCCCTCCTGGCTGCCGGGCTGCAGGCAGCCAGGGAGAGGAAACTTTGGCCAGGGCCTTGGTGTCCTGGTCCCCTGGGCCTCACTTCATCCCCCCCAGGTCTTGGAATTGGCCTCTCTGGAGTGAGAACTGCATGCCTGCTTATTTTCAACAAGGTGTCTGGAGCAGGCAGGTAAAGAACCACAAGGAATGGGAACTAAATGCCTGTCAAAATGCATACACAAGGCCGAGGTGGAAGGATTGCTTGAAGTCAAAAATTCAAGACCAACCTGAGCAAGAGCAAGACCCCGTCTCCACAAAAATAGAAAAAGTAGCTGGTTGTGGTGGTTCGAGTCTGTAGTCCCACCTACTTGGGAGGCTGAAGCAGGAGGATCGCTTGAGCCCAGGAGTTTGAGGTTGCAGTGAGCTATGATGATGCCACTGCACTCTACACTGAGCGATAGAGCCAGACCCTGTCTCATACACACACAAAAGCCTATACAGGCCAGGCGCGGTGGCTCACATCTGTAATCCTAGCACTCTGGGAGGCTGAGGCGGAAGGATCGCTCAAGGTCAGGAGTATGAAATCAACCTGAGCAAGAGTGAGACTCCGTCTCTACTAAAAATAGAAAGAAATTAATTGGCCACCTAAAAAAGATATTTAGAAAAAAATTAGCTGGGCATGGTGGCACATGCCTGTAGTCCCAGCTACTCGGGAGGCTGAGGCAGGAGGATCGCTTGAGCCCAGGAGTTTGAGGTTGCTGTGAGCTAGGCTGATGCCGTGGCACTCTAGCCCGGGCAACAGAGTGAGACTCTGTCTCAAAAAAAAAAAAAAAAAAAGGCATACACAGTAAAAGGTATGTCTTGCCTGAAGGTAGGCTGAAATGGCATGAAGGGAAGAGACACAGAGACACTTTTGGGGTTAATAAAAATATTTTTTTTCTTGATTATAGTGATGATTTCATGGGTATATTCATATGTCAAAAGTAACCAAATTGTATACTTTAAATACGTGTGGTTTATTGTGCTTCAATCATATATCAGCAGAATAGAAAAACAGAAACATTTC
>CAUYMX010102873.1:0-13351 GCA_963573855.1 Lepilemur septentrionalis
AATCGGCCAACTAAAAATATATAGAAAAAATTAGCCGGGCATTGGTGGCGCATACCTGTGGTCCCAGCTACTCGGGAGGCTGAGGCAGGAGGATCGCTTGAGCCCAGGAGTTTGAGGTTGCTGTGAGCTAGGCTGATGCCAGGGCACTCTAGCCCGGGCAACAAAGTGAGACTCTGTCTCAAAAAAAAAGTAAAATTTTACACTCCTCGAGAATGAATTCTGTTGCAAAATTCCTTTACTGTGAAGAATTCAATTTAAAGCTAAGAAATACAGATATATACTATTTTATCTGGGGGGTAAATCCCTTTCCATAAATTGTTTGCTTAAAGCATAAGGGATACCTTTGAGCTGATGAACACTTCTCTGGGATCATTGGTTATGGACAGAGAGAACTTTTCATTAACTGCATGAAAAATGTCCTAAATATTATTACCAAACTAAGTCAACTCGATTAACATAGCAGAAAGCAGAGGTCAGAAGATGTTTAACTCATTTCCAGGAGATACAAGTAATTTCTATTTGAATGGACCTGATCAAAGTGATCCAAAAGTCTTGGAAAATAAAAGATTAAAACTCAAACAAAGCTGTATCCCACTAAGCATATCCAGCAGTAAGAAGTCCTAGTAGGCCTTTTTGCATACTACATCAGCTTCCAAATATAGCATATGACAAAGAAATACTTAAGGAAGATGGAAGAATGGGAGGGTACTACTGTGCTGGCCAACACCACCACAAGGCTCTGACTGGCTCCAAGGCCATGGGAGGCACCGCACCATAGTCCTAGAGTTAGAAAGGAGCCCTGGAGGCAACATGGTCAAGCTAATGCCCAAAGCATCAAGGAGGCGCCTCCACACCCAGTACTGCTCCCACCACTGCAGCAACACTTGGGAACGGGCATGGCTCGCCACACACTCCTCTGGGAAGGGCTGTCCCATCCATGGGAGCACCTGTAACTCTTGGTGAGCAGTGGCTGGCCAAGCAAGGACAGTCACACCACACCCAACTGATTCTCAGTGGTGATGGGCCTAAGGGCAACCAGAAGCAAAGGTGGCCCCAGCCTTTCTCGAAACCAAGGCACAGGCTGGTACTCAGGAAGGAGCTGCAACAAGAGCCTGTTTGCAAAACACAAACATTCGAGACAATAGCCACAGAGGATAGGTAAATTCTAGAAATTCTCAAACTGCAAGAGATAAACAAAACAGAATCAAAGAGAATCTTGCTAGTTAGTATAAATCTGCTTACCACTCCATGCTCGCGACTCTCTGGCCAGTCAAGTCACTTATCACAACATGCTACAGTTTACTGCACACGTGTCTGCCTCCCCTAGAAATATGTGACCTCTTACAGGCGGATGCTGTCTTATTACCTGGCACTCACACATGGTAGGTGCTCAATAAATACGTGCTGGAAAAAGTGCATGTGTGTAACCTACTAAAGCCCTTCAAAGCTCTTCAGTTCCAAATCTCCTTTGTTTCCTGGCTCCCATGGGCTTTTTGCGCCCCACCCTCCCTGCTAGGGCCAGGCACACATGCGTGTTTGTGAATATTTCCCCCATCTCACACTGCCTTTTTCTCCCCCATTCCTCTTCCTTTTGCTCACTCAATATTCCATCTCACAGCAAGGTGTTTAAATGCACTGGATTTGGAGTCACCCAGTCACACATCTCACTGGGTCCTTAACCTTGCTAGAACTGTTTCCCTTTTGTAAAACAGGAGTGACAACACCTACCTAACAACCAGAAATGATGTGTGCACAGAAAACCCTTGGCACAGTGTCTGGCCACAGCAACACACAGTAAGTGATAACTATATGGCTATTCTATGTAACCATCCACAGGACCCGCTTGGCTAAAGGTACTTAAAATACCAAATGCAGAAAATTGACTTTTTTCCCTACCTCTACAAGGCTGGTTTTGAGAAAAGCCTATCTGTTTTGGAAACAAACTGACACAAGTCCATGTCACTAGTTAAAATACTTCCTTTTTCCTTTTTCCCAAGGAAATAAATGACTCTGACCAGTCATGGCCAAACTAGGCAAAAGGTTCTATTCCAAAAGTTCATTTGTCAAGCATATGGTGGCTAGGACTCCCAGGCTAGTTCATTCTTTTTAAAAAGTCATCAATAAAGTAGTTTAGATAGGGTAATGATGGATTTGCTTGAGTTTTACATTTTAAGAACCAGAAGGAAGGGAAGGATTGCCTCACCTTTTCTGGGAGCAGAGCTGTACTCAACACTCTTTCTGGATCCTACGGCATAGCCCCAAGGTCCCTGAAGATGCTGATACTGTCCTAGGTGCCTTTGGGAAACCCACCTGGGCCTGTGCTCTCTTCCTAGTACTTCAGAATTACCTCCTGACTCTGCCCCTGAGAAATGCGCCAGGAATATTTGAAGGAGTATGCCTGTTAGCCTAAATGCACCTCTCCTGGAGCACTGCTGATTTGTATCTCAAGAGTGAAAAGGACAGATGTGAAAGAGGAAGGGATGACCCCCAGGAAGGAGATAACCCTGACAGGAGTCTCTGCCCAAGGCAGTTGCCCTCAAATGGTCCGTGATGGCACACATCCGAAACCACATGCCTTAGTCTGAAAGTCTGAATCCTGACTACACTTTCTTTGGCCCTCTGTGCCTCGGCAGCCTCATGCGTAAAGCTGGGAGCACAGCAGCACCCACCCTGACTGGCTGCATGAGGACTGAATGCGTTGAGACATACAGACACGCAGGACAGCACCCGGCACAGTCGATGGTCTCCAAGCCTCCACTGCTGCCATCGCTGCCAGCACCCTGGGCATCAGGTGCTGCTTTCCCACTCCTGTCCCTTGTCCATCCACCACCCAGTGCTCAATCACCACAAGGCAGCTTTGGCGGTGGAGGCAGGAGAGGAGGGGGCAAGCAGGGAGGAGTACTCGCTGGAACCTTAGTAAGCTGATTTTTTGTAGGCTAGGGATAGTCCATGTTAAAGAAGGTCTATTATACCTGGGGGGCTGCAAGTGCTAGGAGTGAGCACTCTGGAGCTTCTGCCCGATTGCTATTCCTCCCCTCTTCCCAAGCATCCAACAATAGCATGGAGAAGGCTTCCTAGGACCCAAGGCCCCTTCAGACTTAAATCGGCAGGAGAGGGGAGAGGACAAGGCTGGGAGCAACTGAAGTTTCACTTTGCCTTTACATTTTTTCCTAAAGCAGTAAGTAAAAGTCAATATAAGCTACTCGTTACCCACTTGCCTGTGTTATTCCTCTCCTCCCAGAGTTAACCAGACTAAATCCTTTGCTGGATATACAGTTAAACACCTCATGCAGGAAGCCCCCTCCCTGCTGGATTTCACTCTCACATGACACACATCCACTCCTGTGACAGACACTGAGCTGGGCACTGCAGAGGGATGCAGGGCTTAGCAGAGCCAAAAAGGCTGTTGTCCTGCCCAAGGAACTTACTACTTAGCAGAAGCTCCTGCCCTTCCTCTTCTACATTTCACCAAGGTACAAACCAACAGTCCTATTTCTTCTCAATGCTTCAATCTAATGATCACTTTCTTTTCTTTTTGTTTTTTTTTTTTTAAGATACGGCACAAGTTTCTCTCCTCTGTGGAACTCCAACTCACCAATGACAAAAAGTCAGTGAAATACAGGGTTTGGGGTGATAGTTTCCTGGTCATCCCTCCCAGCTTCCTGATAACGGTGCCTTTATACTTAGAGATGGCTAAATCCCAACTGCAAGAAAACAGCAACTCATGAACAACATCCCTGCATCCCACGGGGGCAGGGATGTTTTTGGATGCAGGGATGTTGTTCTGTCCACTGGAATATCCCAAGCACCTGAGTGAATGATACTTCCTACCACCTCACCCAATTCCATGGGATGAGAGTTGAATTCTGAAAAGTGCAACCAAAGATGACAGAGGAGGTAGCTGGAGGGAAGGGGAAGTCCACAAAGAGTTTAGGTAAATTTCCAAACAACATTCCCACTGTTCCTACAATATACTGCATTATTTGTGAAAGCGAAAGACTAAAAGGAATTAGAGTTTCAACTTTGCCATCAACAGTAGAAACTGAGAGTCTTATCTGCCGCACAGATTTTAGCACAAGTGTCATGCCTCTAGTTTTACAATTTCAACCAGCAGCTTAAGTAAAAAAGCCTGGGCACTAAAAATGCCATCCAGGTTAGATTACCAGAAATTTCCTTTGTCCACAAACCACTTCAACTCTCTCTGTCCCTAATCTCCCCATCTGGTCTTATTAAATACTTCATATTCTCCAAATGTAGATGTTTTTTCAGCTCTGATTATTTTTTCTAAAGTAATGACACTCCCACCTGGCTAGAGGAATGCTTCTGGTAAAGGAAAAGACCGGAGTGTGAAAACTGTACTGCAATGAAGAATAAAGCCCTCATCTACCCACAGCCACCCATGAGACCCAGGGAGGCATCAGCGGCAGATGTTAGGGGCTCTGAGGTCTGCCCATTAGTCACTGCTAAAGCATTGCAGATAGAAGCATGCATGTACTCTGGAATCAGAAGGCCCAGGACTGAGCTCCAGCCTTGCTTTCAGTCAAGGCTTTGTCACTTACTGTCATTCCCTTGACCTGGAATCTCACCAAACCCTGTAAAATTAAGGCTAAGTCCTACCTTGAATGCTGTTGTGAGGGATAAAAGAAGCAATGAATATGAATATAATGGAACAAGTGCAGGTTCCCACAGATAAGCATTCAATAAATGTTAACTATCCTTAGCTATCTAGTAATCAGAAAAGCACAATGGCCTTTCACTTCTTTAAGTCCTTTCGCTTCCAAAAAAAGGTGTGTGGGGCTTTTTCCTCCAAAGGTATCAATGAAATGTAATATAAGAAGGAAGACACAATTCAAGTCCCATCTCAGGGACAACTCACTTGCAATTTAGAGCAAATCATATTACCTCCATTTCATCTATAAAATGGGAATAATATACCATACTAAACTTTCATGACCTCAGAGACAACAATCAATGAGTTAACAGGTGACAAAAAGCTTTCACTTCCTCAAAGCGAAAGCAGTAAGTAAATCCAGAGGGTGATTATTAAAAGGCCAAACCCAGTATTACAGGACATAAATAAGCCAACAATGGTCCTTACTTTTTGAAGAACATAAGGTGTGATGGCCTTTTAATCTGCTCACATGGAGCCTGCTACAAGCAGGAGGAGGGAAACGACTGCTCATTGTATTATCCTGTTTAGAGGCAGGGCCCATCAAAGCCAAGACCCTATCCCTATGCACTGGTCAGGCCTTGACCATCCTGGGCCACTTCTAAGATGCCAGTGCCAGAAGAAATCAAGTAACGCTTCTGGTTCCACCTAGACATGTCAAACCAACAACAACCAAAATCCTCACCTGCTGCGAGACTACTCAACAGACCAGGAAAAGGTCAATGCTTACCATCTGCTCTTCTGTACTGAGTGATATAAGACCTCTTCCAGGGCATGCACCATCCTTTCTTTAAAAATGCAAGACATGAGTCAGGAGAAAGAGCTCAATCTTTCCTTATTTTTATTTCTAAGTCCAAGGTGTTTCATTTTTAACCTACCATTAGAATGTCTAGAGAGCTGGAAGTTGGAGTAGGAGGAGGAGTGAGGGCAGCTAATCTTTCCAATTTATAGATGGTGCATGCAATCAAAATTGCATCCAATTTCATTATCCCCAGGTGTCTCAAACCCAAGGAGGAATGGAAAAATTTACCTATGTTTACTGAACATCTACCATGTGCCAAGCACTGTGCTAAGTACTTTACATACATTCTTTCCAAAGCCCATTGTCTCTCCCACACCTAGTAACACTACGAAATAACCACCACTGAATGGGGATCATCCCAAATGGGTGGGTGGGGGGCACAATCTGTAGTCTAGTTTTAGACACTTCAAAATGTTAGCATTGTGAACACAAAAAAGAGCCTTGGCCAAGGAACCAGGTTCAAGTTTTGAAACATTCTTTACAAGAAGAACACCCAAATCACATCTTTACTATAATTCTGAAATTAACTCATGCTATTTAATACACTATTAAAAAGATTAAAAACGTTTACAACCTGGATCAAAAGAAAAACTCACCTTAGGGCTAAAACAATCTGGGCCAAATTTCTGACCTGAGTAGCACATTTAATAATCAAATATGGAATTTATAACATTCTCTTAAAGGCCCTTCAGAGATGTGCTCACAGGGGAAGGCAACCACAACAATGAACTAGTACCTGTGTGGCCAGGTAATGAGAAGGGGAAGCTTTCCTGCCGGCTGCAGCAGCGATTTAATAGTAAGACATCTTTCTTACCATAAATCTTAACTCATTCTCCCCCTAGGGTACCTAAATGTCTATGTAGCAAACTGTCAGATGGCACCAAATGAACATTGGTGTCCTGATATTTAAATGTGATTCTCTCGATCTCACACACACACACACACACACAAAACAGAAACAAAAACACCCTCCACGGTTCACCTACATACATTCCTCTGCATTAACCCATTTCATGCAAACTACAATTAACGTCTGCATTAAACCTCAATATGAAAAGAATATGAATGTGGTTCTGTATTTTTGGAAATACTTTGCATTCAGACCCAGGAGAGAAATCAGCCAAGATATAGGTCCATGTCCCTCACTGAGATGAGGTACAGAGGCCCTGCCTGGGGGGTCCGGTAGACCTCTTCCTCCCAGCAAACACTTGTGAAAGAGCTGATGATGCCAGAAACAAGCAAAGCTCAGGCTTTCGCTACATGGGGCTTTCTGCTAACACCAGGTCGGCCCCAAACCTGTGTAGGGCTCCTCAAGGTGATTTTCAAACCTAATTTCCAGCGTACCACGGCGACCTCCAACAGCGCTACCACTTTGTAAGGCAGTGAGGGAAGGGGGCGGCCCTTAGGTAAGAGCAGTGCGTGGCTGCCATCACCTCTCCCACTCACCTCTGCCACCAAAAACTAAAAAAGCATTTCAGGGTTCTCTCGGGGCTACCTGCCATAACGGCCCCAGCAGCCCTCACTCACGGCGCACGCCAGGTTCCACACCGGGCCACCAGGACTGGGCTTCCCGGGGACCGGGCTCGGGCGGCAGGACAGACCTCGGACCCCGGTGCAGCGGAGCCGTCTCCGCCCCCAGCCCAGAAGCCTCCCAGCCCCCCGAGCCCCAGCCTCTTCGACCCCTACAAGGAGCGGGAGCCCCCCTCGGCTGCCCCGCCGCCAGCCTGCCCGGGAACTCAGGGACCCGCCCGCCGCTCCCGGCCGCACGTCCAAGCCCTGAGGTCAAGGACAGGGCCGGCGAGGGCCGCGCGCCCGGAGGGGCTTGCGAGCGCGCTGGGAGCGGCCGCCAGAAGGAGGCGCCAGGTGCTCACTGCCACCCGGGCGGGAGGGCTTCACCCACATGTTGGCGCGGCGGCCGCCGCCCGCTCCGCAGCTGCCCGTGGAGGCCAGCCGGGCCCGGAGCCCCGCGCTCGGGGCGCGGGTGGGATGCGGCTCCTGAGGGGCGGTTGGGACGGCCACGAACCCAAAGCCCCGTCCTCACCTCCGCCTCATACTGTTTTGTCCCCTCGGCTCTTGCGTCCCGTGGCCGACCCGGGCCGCCCAGCCCCGCTCCGGGACCCGCAGCCCCGCAGCCCCGCCGCCTCAGCCGCAGCGTCCGGCGCGGGCAACGGCAGCAGCAGCGGCAGGAGCAGCGGCGCCGCCGCCGGTGGCTGGGCGGGCACATGGAAGGGCGGGGGCTGCGGCCCTCCAGGCCCAACCACGGGACCCCGGCCTCGGGGGTGGGCGATCTCAGTGCGCCTCCCGGACCGGCACGAGGATCCCGTCCTCAGGGACCCCGTTGCTACGAGCAGGCTCAGATTTTCCAGAATCTCATGGATCATATGCATAACCTAAAGAAATAAGCTGTCGCCACGCCCTTCCTCCTCTCCGGCCCCCGCACGGTCCCTATGGTACAGTCCACAGAGCGCCGCCGGTACTGAGAGAGGGAGGAGTTGATTGGTTGGGAGTCTTGGAAGGGGGGCGAGAAGCCACACGAAATGGCCAATGGGGAAACACGGTGGGCATAGCAAAGCCTGCCAGATGGAGAGAACAGAGGCGGCGTTTAAAGGGGACTTGCTTGTTGCGCTGTAGCCGCCACAAAACAAAACTAGGACTTTCTTCCTGACCCTGTCCAGATGGGAAACAAAGAGATTAAGGGAACTTAAAATTTTGGGAGGAGGGAGCTAAAAGAAAATATAGAGGGAATTGAACCAGATGTATCTGCATGACCTTGAGTAGCTAATGCCAACTCTTAGCCTCGGCTTCCTCATCTAGTCCAATGAGGATATGGGACTACAGTTGATCTCCGATGGCCCTTCTTATATTTTGTGATCCTATCATCCTTTGCATGGGATTACCAATATCTACATATCTTCTTCAATTTGGGGCATGAACCACACCATCTTAAAGAACTTTGGTTGAAAGTAGACTTCTGACACCAAATCCTTTATAGCGACAATATCAACCCCACTTTTTGTAAAGGCAAATTCAACGTTCTTTCGGGTCCCTCATCTCTTGAAGAAGAGTATTCTTCTTAGATGTAGAGACTCCCCCCCCAAGTATCTCAAAATTTCTACTCAACCAAGAGACACCTCTTCCTCTTCCTTCTCCCTTCCTCCTCATAATCAGACAAAGCTTCAATTAATAATTCATTGGCCTGTTGAACTGTTCAGCATTCCTGCGTTCAGCAACAAATCCCACTGGTCACCCCTCATTAGAGCTGCTAAAGTGCTTGTCCCTGTCTGAAGTCTGTAACACACCCTTCAGCTATGCATGGCCAATTGTGCTTTCAGGCTCGCTACATGTCAAATTTAAGACTGTCCAAACACTCCTTGAGAGCCTTGTCTCTATTTTTGAGCTTTACACTGGGCAGCTAGGCTTACATTTTGGCTGCCAAGCTTCAGACAAACTCCTTCTTTATTTCAGAATCTTCCCACCTCCCAACATCTGGTCACTCCACCCCCACTCAACCTGCTTGCACCTTGTATCAGGAGTTTGGGACACCCTTTCTAATAGCTCCACTCCCAATCAGAAAACTCGTCTTCCAATTTTAATCCAAAGAGTTCCCAAAAGTCCAGTTCCTCCATGAAGCCTTCCCAGATTACCAGAGCTACCATTTCTACAGTGTCTGCCCCACCATAACCCCAATTTTCCATGCTTTCTGTCCCAATACACGTTTCTTATTGACATATTTCCCTCTCTCACTGGAACACAGCAGCAGCTTACATTAATTAGGGGGTTACTATGTGCTAGGTACTATTGGGAAGTGTTTTGCCTGCATTATTTCATTTCACCCTCATGTCAACTCTGCGGAGTTCCATTATCATTCTAAGGCTTACAGAAGCTGATTTGCCCAAGTGCAAACAGAGGTCTCACTCTAGTGCCCACCCTCATAACCCCACAATGCAATACTAGCTCCAATTTCTTGAGAATCTACTGCATTCCATACAAAAGATAATGTCATACACTTACAGCATGTTTTACATTTATTTCTATACTTGTAATATCATTTCAGCTTCAAAACAATCACGTGACGAGAGTTAGTAGTCATTTGTTTACAGATGAGGAAGGAAACTACAGCTCAGAGAGGATGACCAGTTTGGCTAAGGGGAACAGGCTGGTAAATCATGGTGCCTGGTTTTCCAAGTTGTGCATTCTTTCCACTGCAATCTCTGTTGGCTGAGTTAATGCCTTTTTTTTTTTTTTTTTTTGAGACAAAGTCTCACTCTATTGCCCTGGCTAGATTGCCATGGCGTCAGCCTACCTCACAGCAACTTCAAACTCCTGGGCTCAAGCTATCCTTCTGCCTCAGCCTCCCGAGTAGCTGGAACTATAGGCATGTGCCACCATGCCCAGCTAATTTTTTCTATATATTTTTAGTTGACCAATTAATTTATTTTTATCTTTAGTAGAGACAAGGGTCTCACTCTTGCTCAGGTTGGTTTTGAACTCCTGACCTGGAGTGATCCTCTGGCCTTAGCCTTCCAGAGTGCTAGGATTACTGGTGTGAGCCATGGCGCCCGGCCAATGCAACCTTTTTACATGTAACAACTAGAGAACAATTATAAGCAACAAGGAAACAAATACAAAATAGCAAAAGCTATGCCATGTTATTCAGGGAGTGTGGCACAAGAAGTGCTTTACAATGGGGCAGAAAGCAAGTCATGGAAGACCTATGAAGAGTGAGAAGCACTGTGGACTTCTTTTTAGTGGTTTGTTGTTTATATGCTTTCAATGAGATTGTGCCTTTGACATATCTGGCAAATTGAATAGCAAAGGGCCACAAAAACTGCTCCCCCACAGCCTGGAGTGCTTGCAGCTAGAGTCCATGTCCGTGAAGAAGGGACTTCTGTGTGTAGCACTGCTGCCAACCAATTGGGGGAAGCTCTCAATCTGCTGTTCAGTAAAATACCCTGCTCCACTGGCAGTTGTACCACAGCCCTGAAAATATAGGCTGGGCTAACGATTTCATTCTTTTTAAACTGTGGACATCCTCACAGGGGTGGACATGCTAGCGAAATTGTGTGGGAGCAGCAAACATTTAATATTGATTAAGAAGCCTGCATGAGGTAATTCCGAAGCCAATACTTCTGAGTTGCTCTTTGCCTCGCCCAGCCCTAGGCAATCCATCCGGTTAATTCTCGCTCCCCATAGCTTTCCTGTCTCTTCTCTTCCCCAGAGAACTCTAAAATGTCTCTGCTTATCTGACTGCTTTATTTATGCATCCAAACATTTATTGAGCACCCACTACAAGCAAAGAACTGTCAGGTTGTGTGGGGTTATCCTGACGGATCACCCATGAAGCATGTACCTACTAAGTGGATCAGGTGATAAACATCAGACCCACGTCAGTAAGAAATGAATCAGCCTGAGCGCCTCAGAAAGTGCATGACAGGATACCATCTTCTGTGAAATGTACAAGCTCGTGTTGGAATGTCCTGTCCCCTCATAGCAGAGTGAGCATTGATTGGGTTGAGTTCTAGAAAAGGGCTGGGGTGGAGGGAATGGGTGGTGTACTGGGGAGAAAGGTGGAGAGGTCGAGGGGACCAAAAATAAGTGGACATGTATCAAACAGTAGGGAAAATAATCTAATTAATATCAATCCACAATTTGGCTATTAGAAGAGTTGTGGTGTATTCTGTCTTATTTTTAGGAAAAAAAATATTTTCTGACTTTAAAATAATATATGTTCATCCATAGAAGAATTTTTTAAAACAGAGAAAAGTACAAAATATAAAAATTACTCCTGACCTCTACTGGCATGTCATTGTTGCTATTTTGATATATGTTTTCCTGTATTTTTTCTGTGTACATGTATATGTACCTTGTTTTTTTTTTTGTATGTATCTTTTTAACCAAACTGCTTTGCAATCTACTTTTCTATTTAATAGATAGGAATTTTCTCATGCCACTATATATTATTCTGAAATATGATTTTAAATGGCTTCACTACATGGCAATACCTTATGTTATTTAGCCGAGACTCAATTTTTAGTCATTATTTCCAATTTTTCATTATTACATGTAACTTCAAGGATTGCCCACATGTGTAAATATTTGTGATTCTTTCCTAATATTTCTAGAAATAGAATTGCTTGGTCAAAGGGTATGCACATTTTTAAAATGTCTCACATATATTACCAAATCATCTTTCAGGAAGTTTACACCAGTTTATGTTCCCACCAGCGTTAGACAAATGGAACAATTTGAACCCTCACCAATCCTGGGCATTTCTCTTCTTTTGTAATCCTTGCCAATTTTACAGATGAAAAAATTATCTTAATGTTTTAATTATTATAGTGTTTTGAAGAATTCACCCCTTCCCCATTCCCAGTTTGGGTGTGGTTTGGTTGGGATTGACCACAACCCTCTCTGGACTTGACATGGGATGCAGGTAGCTCTGGGAGCTGCTAGCGGCCATCCTGGGCCACGAGGGCAGAGCCAGCTCTAAGGAGGGGAGTTGAGAAACGGAGAGAGGGAAAGCTGGGTTTGCTCACATCTGTGAGACCTTGAGTTAAGTCTTATGGGAAGCCAGTTAGATGAGACAATAAATTCCTTCCTTCTTTCCTTCCTACATTCCTTCCTTCCTTCCTTCTATCCTTCCTTCCTTTCTTTTCTTTTTTTTTAAACTTAAACCAGTTTGGGTCAGCTTTCTGTTACTAGCTAGCAAAGCAAAGGATGATGACTGAGACACTTGCTGTGAATGGATTCAATGGTCCAATAGGAACTCAGTCCATCCCTTCCAAGCATTCCAAATATTACACTCACGCCTGCCACCAGCTCTGATTACCATGCCCTCCAGGGATGTTCAGCTTTAAGGTACATCCAGGGAACTCCCAAGCCATGTGTAGCATAATGGCTCCCAGGATGCCCTGGACAGGCTCAGAAGCCCATCCCATCTACCTGTAGGAGAAGGGAGTCAATAAGGAGGAACAGAGAGGTCTGATTCACTTCCTGGGCTGTATTCATTGTCATATGGACTGACTGAAGACATGGGATATGAAAGGCTTGATGTTCTTGCCCCTATTCTATGCTGAGGGACTGGTTTGGGACCAACTCAGACTTTCAGAGAAAAGCTAAGGGCATCCATGGATTGGGATGTCCCAGAGCTGGAAGATGACACCCTGGATTCTAGTGTTGATTTCTAGGCTAACATCTCATAGTGAGGGGGAAAAAATTAGATATGTATTTTATTTTTTAACTAATGCCAGACTGATTTGCAAGTTTTTACCCTGCCAGGAGGAAGGAAATTAAATGCAACTTGACAAAATTGCAAATCTACTTCTGCATTTTTCATAACACTATAGCAAAAACTTGGAAGGTATTTCCCCTAACTCATTGGCATGTATATGTTCTGTAGTAGCCAGAAATTCTATGCCGTGAAAGCAGGCAAAAACAAGATGGCAATATGTGAAAGAACTCTCTAGTCACCAAAGCCACTGGAAAATAAAATCTACAATCACCACATCACAATCATCATCAAAACAGAGATTCCTACGGCCCTGCTGTAACTGGCAGGAAGACTCTTCCCTAAGCCCATTCAGACTGAGTTCTTGAATGTCTCTAGTAAACACAGCAAATTTTGCCAATGGGGTTTTTCTGAACTTGATATCTTCATGTGCAGCTACATCTAACAAAAACTTACCAACAAAAATCTCATATATATATATATATATATGTACACACACACACACACACGCTCTGCAGGACTTAGATTCTTTGAGCACAAGCCTTAGGACTCTGTGCCTTGCATCAGAGAGGACTAAATGCCATAGAGCTGCAGAACTAAAACAAGTAAATTCACCGTAGTGATTGGTTCCTTTTGCAGTGAGGCAGGGAAG
>CAUYMX010102874.1:0-13638 GCA_963573855.1 Lepilemur septentrionalis
GCTGGCTGGGCTGTGCAATCTTCTGTCTGTCTCTGGCCCAGTCCTGGGAAAGCAGCCTTAACCCAGCCTGGGTTGGCAAACTTTTGCAGTAGACAATGGTTTATGTTGTGTACTCTTCTAATTTTGTTTCCACATCCAACCTCAATCACCCAGCCAAATTCCTGGCATATGGAAGGAAGCTTAATGTAGTCGTCCCTTGGTGTCCATGGGGATTGGTTCCAGGACCCCCCCCTCAAGGATACCAAAATCTATGATGCTTGATTCCTTTATATAAAATGGTATAGTGTTTGCTTATAACCTACACATATCCTCCTGTATACTTTAAATCATCTCTAGATTGTGCTGTGTAGGAAATAATGGCAAGAAAAATGTCTGTACCTGTTCAGTACAAAGGCAACCATCTTTTTTTTTTTTTGAATATTTTTGATCTGGAGTTGGTTAGATCCATGGATGCAAAACCCATGGATATGGAGGGCCAGCTGTATTTATGGACATAATATTTGTCCTTGTTCATGTCTTATTTATAGCAATTAAGTCAGTATTATACATCTACACAGAAGAAAGCTTTACAGTCTCATCCTTCCACTTTCATACTTTTGCAAGATGAACCAATGGATTTTAATATCATAGAACATGAAAAGCTAATTGATTTGGTTTCAGATTCCACATCACAACTGACCTCTAAAAAACTACCAATTGCTGAATTTTGGTGTAGTATCAAAAAAGAATATCAACAATTATCTGGAAAGGGTATTAAAATCTCCTTTTTCCAACTACGTATGTGTGTGAGGCTGGACTTTCTTCACATACTTCATTTTTTTTTTTTTTTGAGACAGAGTCTTACTCTGTTGTCCAGGCTGGAGTGCTGTGGCGTCAGCCTAGCTCACAGCAACCTCAAACTCCTGGGCTCGAACAATCCTTCTGCCTCAGCCTCCCGAGTAGCTGGGACTACAGGCATGCACCACCATGCCTGGCCAATTATATATATATATATATATATATATATTTTTTTTTTTTTTTTTTTAGTTGTCCAGCTAATTTCTTTCTATTTTTTTTAGCAGAGACAGGTCTCCCTCTTGCTCAGGCTGGTCTTGAACTTCTGACCTCAAGCGATCCTCCCACCTTAGCTTCCCAGAATGTTAGGATTACAGGTGTGAGCCACCACACCTGGCCTCTTCACATACTTCAACTGAACAACATTGCACCAGCTTGAATGCAGAAGCAAATATGAGCATCCACCTCTCTTCTACTAAGTCATACATTAATGAGATTTTTCAAAAATATAAAACAATGCCATTCTTCTCAGTAATTATTTTTTAGTTTTGAAAAATATGTTTTTTAATTGAGATAAAATTCTCATGACATAAAATTCACAATTTTAACCATATTTTAAATTTTATGATTTCATGGCTTCCAGTACATTTACAAAGTTATACAATCATCATCATTATCTAATTTCAGAACATTTTCATCATCCCAGAAAAGAAGGTCCCATAAGCCCATTTTTCCCTTCTCCCAGCCCCTGGTAACCACTAATCTGCTTTCTGTCTCTATAGATTTGCCTATTCTGAGCATCTCATATAAATGGACTTATATAATATGTGGCCTTTGGTCTCCGGCTTCTTTCAATTTAGCCTGATATTTTCAATATCCATATATATTACAGCACATATCAGCACTTCATTCCTTTCTGTGGCTTAATAATACTGTTCTATTGTTTGGATCTACCACATTTGGCTTAGACATTTGGTTTGTTTCTACTTTTTGAGTAATGAATAAAGCTGCTGTGAACTTTCAGGTACCAGTTTTTGTTCGAAAACCTGTTTTCAGTTCTCTTGGGTATATACCTATGAATGGCATTACAGGGTCATGTTTTAACTCTGTATTTAATTTTTTGAGAAAATGCCAAACTGTTTCCCAAGCAACTGTATCATTTTACATTCCCACTAGCTGTGTATAAGGGTTCCAATTCTCCGTGTACTGATCAACACTTGTTATTCTCCATTTCTTTGGTTTTTATTATGGCCATTCTAGTGGTGTGAAGTGGTATCTCATTGTGGCTTTGATTTGCATTTTTGTAATGACTAATGATGTTGAGCATCTTTTCATGTGCTTGTTGGCCATTTGTATATCTTCTTGAAGAAATGTCTTCCGATTCTTTGCCCATTTTTAAAAACTGAGTTGTTGTTTTGTTATTGAATTATAAGAACTCTTTATATATTCTGGGTACTAGACCCTTATCAGATACATGATTTCCAAATATTTTCTCCCAGTCTTTGGGTTGTCTTTTCACTTTCCTAATAGTGTTTTGATGCACAAGTTTTTAATTTTGATGAAGTTTAAATTATCTATTTGTCTTTTGTTTCTTGTGATTTTGGTGTCATCTCCATGACCAAATCAAAGGTAATAAAGATTTACTCCCATGTTTTACTCTAAGAGTTTTATAGTTTTATCTTTTACATTTAGGTCTTTGTTCCATATTGAATTCATTGTTTTACATGGTGTGAGGTAAAGGTCCCAATTACCCTTGCACTCGAGAGGTTCCTATAAATTGATCATGAGATATTAACTGAAGAGCAAGACTTGGGTAAGTAGACACTTGGTCTCTGCCAGAACTTCCCCTTCAGCAAATCTATTTCATCATAAGTTCTCTGAAGATATAAATAAAATAAACCTGGAAATGAATCCTTTAAAAGTATTTTCTTGGCATCCAGTGGCCATAAAAAATATTTGGTTAGATTTATTTATTAGAAAAATGGTCCGTAATTAAATCATGGTCCCATCTAGAGCTTGGACAACAAACAAACTGTGAGACAAGAAACTGTCCGGTTGTTCCACTGCATCATTGCTTGAAATGGCCCGAGATGTTAACTGAACCACCAAGGCCGCAGTCTGCACTTTGTAAAATGCTGTAAACTAATGCTAATAATTTCTCTAAAGGTTTGTGAGATTTGGGGTTTTTAAAGTATGATAAAACTGTGAATTCATTAAAATTCAACTTATCTATATAAACAAGCATTATCAAGTGGCTTTATTTTGCACTCTTGAAAATGAGAGAAATTAATACTTTTTCTCAAAGTAATTTCACGAGCCTGTCCTTGAAGAATATAGTAAATGCACAGGTTAAAATGTTAGCAGGTTGCTGGCATTCCTACCTTCAGGCACTGGCAAATTTCCTCTACTTACAATACCATTATGAGCCCGAAAGCTTTGGGGAGTGTTCTGGGCTGAGACAAAGAGAAGCTATGTTTCTGGATCACAGCCAGTTTTAGACAAAGAATAAGAAAGATTTGACAATTTGTTTTCTAAGTTTGAATTGTTTCTCCTGAACGCTCTTGGCGTTATCAGTAAACATGGTAGTTACTTTTTCTTTTGAGGTCTCTGAGGTTAAAATGCACTTTCAACAATTGTGTGTTTTTGAATAGGCATATTATTAATATATTATCTTTCACCTTATGCTGAAGTGGCTACTTTCTATCAGGTCAATGAAAGTTCAGGTTTCCAAAGGAAATTTGCACTGATGAAATTCCACATTAGAAGAAAGACTTTTTTTTAACTGTAACTTTATTTTTAGGATATGTGTATCAATTATTTTTTCATGTTAATTTTGATCTCATCAGCAATCAATAAATGCATTAAGAGTTGCTCTAAAAAAAAAAAGAGTTGCTCTAAATTTTCAATTTGATTTGAGAATCAATAATTCCATTAGGATTTGAGGGCCTTTTCTGGTTTACAAAGCTTCGATGGTTTCTAAAATAGTAGATTGAACTACTTTTGAGTAGCTCAAAAGAAGTGAACATTTCTTTTTGTTGTTATTTAGTTATTGAACTATCTAATGCAACGATGCCCTCAGGAATACTGATCTAGGCCACTGGTGCACTTCACATGTCTCTGCAGTGAATGATAATGATATTTGATTCACCCCAACCTGGAGAAACTTCTAAAGAGAGAGTCTCCCAGCCTCTATCAGAACCTGGATCGTGAAGTCCCCTGGGAGCGTCTTTCCCCCAGCTTGTTAGCTGATATTTTTCATTTAGCTGAAAAACATTCAGTAAGATTTATAAGCACCATCTAATGTTGGCCTAGTCTGAGTTTTTGAGACAGAAGTTCACCAAGGGAAGAATGGCTGGACCCAACTCCACAATCTGATGGCAAAGGGAAGGATTTGACACAGGTCTTTAAAGTTTCAAGAGGGAAGCTCCAATTTTGCATACCACACGGCCCATGGCCCTTTCTGCTCACATAAGGGACATGTTATGTGCACCATGTCCCCGCTAGAATCTGGCCTTTTGTCCATGTTTGCTGACCCCATGGCTGGGACAACTTGCCACACATCATCCAGGCTACAAACCTGGACATCATCGTTGAAATCTTTTCCCCTCACTGACAACCCCATCAATGCTGCAAGCTCACTGCCACCTCTGATCTTGGTCCTATTCCCACTGTCCTGCACAACAGGTCTTTCCATTCCTGATCTTGCTCCCATACAATCTATCTCTTCACACAGCAGCCAGAGCCATCTTTCTGAAACAAGATCAGATCATTCCTGGGATTTAAAACCCTCAATGAGGCCAGGTACAGTGGCTCACACCTACAATCCCAGCACTTGGGAAGCCTAGCCAGGAGGATTGTTTGAGCCCGGGAGTTTGAGGCTGCAGTGAGCTATAATCACACCACTG
Source organism: Lepilemur septentrionalis (assembly GCA_963573855.1). Taxonomy (NCBI): domain Eukaryota; kingdom Metazoa; phylum Chordata; class Mammalia; order Primates; family Lepilemuridae; genus Lepilemur; species Lepilemur septentrionalis. The sequence goes on from CAUYMX010102874.1 coordinate 4,680, forward strand.
CACTCCAGCCTGGGTTACAGTGCGAGACCCTATCTCAATCAATCAATAAAAAAATAAGTAAATAAATAAATGCTAAATGGCTCCCCAGGCCCTCAGTTCAAACTCCTTAATGTAACTCGTAGGACCCTTGGTAGCCCCGCTAACATCCACCCCACCCCCAAGTTAATATTATCTCATCTCTTACTTTTCCTCTCCATGTATGCCTCAGCCATGCACTCTCTGATGCTTCAAGGCTTTTGTGCATTAAATCTCCTTTGTCTGGGCAGACTAATTGCCTTCTACCTCTCTCACCTTGCTAACTCTTATTTATTCCCTGGAGAACCTTCTCTAATACCATTCCCCTCCTACCACCCATTTCCAGTGTTAATGGGCTCCCCTAATGCCTGCTCTTACCTTTAGCACAGAGCTTTTGCCTAGATCCTTCTGTCTCACCCCAGAAGTTGGGTGTCTCTAGTGGACTGGGACATGCAAACTCTATACCCCTAAGTGTAGCACAGTACTTAGCATTGTGTATTAAATGAATACTATGTATTACAGCTATTTACTTAATTCTGGTCCCACTAGCAATCAAAATGTGCATTGACCTTCACTCAAATGCATCCATTCCCTAGATTTTAAGCTCTTTGAGGATGGAAACCATGTCCAGTCACCTTTTGTATCCCTTTTACACACAAGTATTTAGCCAGTGTTTCCCAAAGTTATTCTTAGTTGTTGAGAACACAACTATTTCTATCATTTTTTTCTTAATTTCTTTTTAAAAAACTTAGATCTATTTCACATATAAAATGTATGAGTAAGTGATATTTAGTATATTCAGAATTGCACAACATCACTACAATCTAATTTTAGAACATTTTAGTCACCCTAGAAAGAAATCTGTACCTGTTAGCAATCACTCCCCACTTCCTTCTATCCCCCACCCCCACCCAGCCCTAGGCAAATGGTAATCTATTTTCTGTCTCTATAGATTTGCCTATTCTGGACATTTTGTATAAATAGAATCATATAATAAGTGGTCTTTTGTGACTGGCCTCTTTCGCTTGGCATATTGTTTTCAGAGTCTATCCATGTCGTAGCATGTTTCAGCACTTCATTCCTTTTTATGGCTGAATAATATTCTATTGGATGTGTATACCATGTTTGTCCATTCGTCAGCTGATGGATGTCTGAGTTGTTTCTACCTTTTGGCTATCATGAATAATGTTGCTATGAACATCTATGTCTAGGTTTTGTGTGGATATGCTTTTATTTCTTTTGGGTATAAACCTAGCAGAGGAATTTCTGGGTCACATAGTAATTCCATGTTTCACCGTTTCAGAAATTATCACAATGCTTCTCACAATGGTTGCACTATTTACAGTCCCACCAGCAAAGTATGGGGCTTTCTCTACATCCTTACCAATACTTGTTATTAATATTATCTGTCTTCTTTATTTTAGGCATCCTAGTGTGTGTAGTGTGGTATCTTATTGTGGTTTTGATTTACATTTCCCTGATGGCTTACAGTGTTGAACATCTCATGTGGTTACTGGCCATTTGTATATATTCTTGGAGAAATATCTATTCATGTCTTTTGCCCATTTTTTGATTAGGTGGTCTTTCCATTGTTCTTTATATATCCTGGAAACAAGTCCTTTGTCAGATACATGTTTTGCAAATATCTTCACCCATTCTTTGGGTTGTCTTTTCACTTTCTCGATAGTGTCCGTTTGTTACACAGAAGTTTTTAATTTCAAAGAAGTCCAATTTATATATATATTTTTTGTCATTTGTTCTTCCAGTGTCATGTCTAAGAAATCATTGCCTAACTCAAAGTCACGGAGATTTACTCCTAGTGTTCTTCTAGGGAGTTTTATAATTTTAGCTCTTACATTTAAGTCTATGATCCATTTTGAGCTACTTTTTGCTAATAGTATGAAGTAGGGGTTTATATTCATTCTTTTACATGTGTATATCCAGTTATATCAGTACCACTTATTGAAAAGACTGTTCTTTCCTCCTCTGAAAAGTCTTGGCACCCTTGTTGGAAATCATTGACCATAAATGTGAGGGTTCATTTCTGGATTCTTAATTCTATTCCATTGATCTTTATGTCTATCTTTATGCCAGTACCATACTATTTAGACTCTCATATCATTTTTAAAAAGCAGTATAGGAAAGCTATATAATCAGAAAGTTGGGAAGAATGATCTCCTTGAACTGGTAGAAAATTCTTTTTGCAAGAGAATGGATGTCACATAATGAGTGCGATGTGCACCATCTGGGGGATGGACACGCTTGAAGCTCTGACTGGTGGGTGGGCAAGGCAATATACATAATCTAAACATTTGTACCCCCATAATATGCTGAAATAAAAATAAAAAGAGAGAGAATGGATGTGAAGGGGAGGGAACAAGCATCTATTGAGCACCTATTTTATGTTAGGCATTGTAATAGACACTTGCACATACATTATAATTATAATAATGTAATAGAGTAATCCCATGTAGTAGGTAATGTTATCTTCATTTAAAGGTGAGGAAACTAAGATTTGGAGAAGTAACTTGACTAAAATCATTTAGTGACTGGTGGTAGAGGTGTGATTTGAACACAGTCCCAAGGACTCCAAAGCCCATGATTTTTTCCTATCATGGAGACTTTCTTACTATATATCTAGGAAACACAAACATCCATGAAACATATCTAAATGCAGTGGAGAGACTTGAATTCATTAATGCTAAATATTTTTTCTCACAACACTCTAGAAAATTACAGAGGCATTTATAACTATCTTGAGATAGTTGTCTAATAGCAAAATTTCACAGGGTATTTAAAGAAATCACTCTTCAACTATAAAACTAGTTTTATGCTTCATTTTAATTTCACAGCTTATGTTATTTATATGACCTCAAAAGTGATTGAACATTATTTTTGTGTAATTGGCATAGCACATGCTGTTCTGTGGAAGAAAGGCCAGAACTAATCTCAGCTGTGTTGATTGGCCTTGTTCTTAATTCTTGTTTTCATTGAAAACCTTCCCAAGGTTGTTCTGAAATGAACACAGGTCATAATTGTCAAGTTAATTGTACGTGAAATAGCAGAATTAAAATTGAGAAAGATTTATGAAGTTAATGAAAAAATGGCATTATTTTTGCGTAATTTGCTTAATATGAGGCTCTTTTCTTTTTCGTTTTTTAATTGAGGACACAGTACCTTCTGACTCCCAGAATTTGGGTCAAAGTTAAGTTAGATAATTCAGTTTTAGCTATGACAGAAACAGTCTAGACCATTCTGTCATGTCTTGTTAATTTGAATGCTCGCTGCTTCTGTGGGGCAAGAGTCTAGTGCTTTTGCTGAGTGAAGATTCTGCACCTACAGGTTTAGATTGTCCAGTGTCTCTTATGTGAGGATTCCCATGATTCAATTTCTTTTAGAAGTTAGTGCCAGGAAAAAGTTTGCCTAACTTGAAGAACAACTATGATTCTTTTGCCATGCCATGAGAACTATATTATCAATTGTATGTCATTTTTGGCCTTGGCTCTGGGAATCCCAAAGCTAAGTTTGATGCTTGACTGTGGTAAACAGGACCTTGGCAAGAGACTCTCTTTACCTTCTTCTGTTCTTTCTAGTAAAAAGTCACCCAGGTCCATTTGGAAGTAGGCAGAATGCATGCTATAATAAATGATACTCAATATTTTAATTATCAATAGAAAATAATATATATATATATTTTGAGACAGAGTCTCACTCTGTTGCCTGGGCTAGAGTGCTGTGGTCCATCCGCCTAGCTCACAGCAACATCAAACTCCTGGGTTAAGGCAATCCTCCTGCCTCAGCCTCCCAAGCAGCTAAGACTACAGGCATGTGTCACCATGCCCGGCTAATTTTTTCTATTTTTTAGTAGAGACGAGGTCTCACTCTTTCTCAGGCTGGTCTCGAACTCCTGAGCTCAAAGGATCTGCCCGCCTCAGCCTCCCACAGTGCTAGGATTACGGGTGCAAGCCACCATGCCTGGCCGATAATATATCTTTTAACTCTAGCATTAAATGAAAATAGAATGCCCAAACCAGCAATTGCTAGTTTTCCTGATACACATTTTTGTGCTTCTTGTTTCCAGGAAAAGTATTGGAAGAGAGAGGTAAAAATAAAATCAAATGAAGTAATGATTCCTTGTAGGCAAGGTTTTCAGATTGGAAATTAGATTTTTCAGTCTGGACTAGATTAAAAACAACAATCCTCTCCACAATGCAAAAAAAAAAAAAAAAAAAGCAGTAGTTTTTTTCAAGTTCTCATTTTAAACATTGCTATTGAGTCATGCTGAGTGAGTGTTTTCCAAATTTCATTGTCGATACTAGTGAAGGTACTAGTGAAAACTTACCACTTAGACGTTTTGAGAGCAACACATAATTCATAATAGAAAAGATAAAGCTCTTGAAAACACAAGTCACAGACCAGATGCACAGCATTGTTGTTATAAAGGGCCAAAGCATACTTTCTCTGGGTGGTTTTATGCCTGTCATGAACACTGTAAGACAGCTAATCCCCCAAGCTTCTTTGTATTTTATACATCTTCTGGAAAAGGTTTGTAGTCTAGAAAAATGTCTACAGGTGAAGATTCAGAGTGAATAAAGATTCATTTAATTAAATTTGCCTGTTATAAGCTATTGAGCAGTGAAGAATGTTGCAGAATTTGCATGCAACTAATAAAGATATTTTGCAGTAAAGGAGTCTCACTGTATGGAAATTTCCACCTCACTTCAAGGATAAGCTCAATTGGATGAGGGCCAGATGGATCTGTTTATGGTGGTGGTGACATAATAGCAGGAAATGAATGGAGTACCTTCTTAGATTGAGTTTTACCAGAGTCACGTGGAGTCTAGTTTTGGAACTAGAGTCAGGAAAGCAGACTACTTTTTTAGGAAAATTCAGTGGGCAAATTAAAACTACTGCTTCATGTATAGGAGAAAGGGAAGCCAGAAGGTAAAAACTGTGGCTGTAACATAAAAGTGGCCAACAGGCTTCAGTTTTTACAGGAAGAGCATGAGTACCCAAAGTTCTGTGCATTTATTTCTTTTATGACTTAGCCAAAGTGAGTATTTTGAGGGCCGTGTTTTTCTTTGGCTGGACTGGAATGTGGATGGTGTCTTTAACAGATCTGTGAGGGAAAAAGGAGTCTTTTCTACAGATCATTGAGATTTTCTTTGTCAAGAGCCTGTGGCCCTTCATGTCTGACTTGGTACTATTGTCCTCCCCATCATGCCACACAGGGTACCCTACATGCCTACGTGCACCTGTCATATTTGTTCTCAGTTGATGCTTCTCTATCCTCATTCAACAGACAGCTGAGCACCTTGGTAGCACGGGATTTCAGTAAAAATAAGGAATTTGTGTGTGTGTGTGTGTGTGTTTACAGGCTTCATTTTTGTCCTTGACTTAAAAACTGACCATTGGAAGCAGAAATTAGTAAGATATGACATTTCTAAGTCCATCAGAGACTTTGGCCGGGCCATTTGCTCTCGCCAAAAAGGTAGCTTCTGTCTCACATAGGCCAGAGTACTAATTTTAATCAGTAGAGCCCCTCAAGTGTTTGGGCTCAAAATTGCCTTTTTTTCAATCCTTATTTGTAGAGGAAAATGGATTCTTTGAATTTCAGATGGCTTCTTTATGAAATTACATTCATGAAACAAAAAAAGCAGAATGAATCATTTTTAAGTCAGTGACGTTTCACAAGAGCCGGTGAGTGAACTGCAATTCCACTAGTTTCCTTGAAAAGATTCATCATTTAAATCATCTAGTTTTTTTATACCATCTTCGAAAGACATTGATTTCCAAGTTTGCGTCTAGCACTGAAATTCCATGATCATGTACAGTCTTAGGAAATATCAGTCTTTCAAAGTGGGGGGGGTGGATTTGCGGAGGTTTTATGAAGATGAATAAGCAAATTTAAACTTAATCAGTATTCAGTATGCTGACAATCATGAAAATATATCAATGGTTTCCTGTTATCAATGCGTATTTTATTTAAATTCCAAGCAGATTCTTACTCAGAAAGAATAGGATACAAAGTGTTCACAAATGAAAAATATCTAGCCCTGTTGAAACAAGGTACTCTAGGTGCGGTATAATGTCCAGACATTCAGAGAACAGAGTGATTTGCACAGGCAAGTAAGTTCAGAATCATACATTTTAGCCAGGCAAATCTGTAATTTTACCTTATGACCGATCCAAGTGTCTCATAATCATTTTCTTCTAAGGCCTCCTTGTCATTTGAACAAACTGTGCAGACACCCTTTAATTTCTTATAATTTCCTCCTCACTTATGCTTCACAGTGAGTGTTTCTTGAAAATCTGGCTGAAGCACATGATAGAAGCAGCATTTACAATATCCCAAGGTTCCTGCTATTATCCTTTCTCCAGCCCTACCTTTCCACAGGACGTAGCAGGTACTTTCTTCTTGAACTATACTGTTTAGCATCTCCTTCTCTATTCTTCCTCCCTGTACCATTCCTAATTTCTTGCTTCATATTAAGTATAATTTATCTACTTTTCAGATCGAGTGCTGTCTACTCTGTTACAAGGGTGTTTCTGGAACAAGAGCATGCATAACACAAACTAACTCATCCATGACTGATAATATGCAGGGAAAGGATATTAGTAAAATGAGTGTAGTTGTGTTGGTTCATTTGTAAGTGTTCCCAGTAGTTTCATATTTTGTACCACCAGTACAAAACAGCAGCTGCAAAACAGCAGAGTGTGAGTTATGGATTCACACGGTGCTGTGCCTGGTGCCCATTCACCCTACATTCTTTCTCTTGGACTGGTTTGGCTTGAACTTCTAACTTGGAAGAGTTTAGGAGGTGGGGAGTGAGGGGGGGTGTGTTGGGGCAGAGGTTTCTTGTCTTATTTGTACATCTTGTGTTTATCCTAAGTCAGTACCATCAAACAATTCCTCTGATACTCTCTTCAACAGTTATCTTCACGTTTTTATAAAGGTGAAGTCCTATATTTATGTTTACTGTAATATTTACAGGAATTTAACATGGCTCCTTAGCCATGGCTCTTACAGAGCCATTACAGAGCTTCTTAGCTCTGTAATATGTTTTTTGGAATGGTTACTGTTTTTGTTAGTGCTCTGGTTATAATGTTACATAGATTTTGAGTCATTTGTTCTCAATCCTATTTCCCCCATAAGCCCTGTTATTTCCAGTGTGTGATTTCACAAAATAGGAAGAACACATATATCCTTTTATAGCAGAAATGTAGTACTGCAAAGTTCATTTTCAATGAAGATAAGTCGGACTTGGCTGTGGGAGAAGATGAAAGAGAGCATTCCAGTTCTGGTAAGAGCATCAGCAACTCCCACGTGGATACAGGCATGGATGGGGCGGGGTGGTGGAGGAGGGGAGAGCCCTATCTGGACAGAGTGCCAGGCTCTCAGGAGTGGATGTGTGGGTGTGGAAGGAGAGTGGGCACTGGCAAAGTGCTTCTAGAACGGGAAGTGGCCTGTCCCAGTGGTGTTCTAGAGCCATTAACTTGTAGGCCTGTGCATATGGATGCAAGCGCAGAGAGGGCCAGAGCAGGGAACCGGGAAGGAGACCACTGAAGCCATCAAGTCCCAGACAGCATGATCCAGGAAGGTGGCAGTGGGCTTGGAAAGGACAGGACAGCTGGAAAGACATTAAAAGTGAAGAGCCAATGGGAGTGGCTCCTGGCAGCGGAGGCAGAGACCCCAAATTGACCACTAGTCTGAATCTGGGCAACTGGTGGATAGAGATGTCCCAGAGAAGGGCCTTTGAGAAGCTGGGGACGGCAGCAAGTTTGACAAGAAAAAAAGATAAGTTTGCTTGGTCAGGTGCCGCGTCCCGACCTTTCAATCACAAAAAATATCGGCACCTTCATTCATGGCCTTTAACTCAGATCTTTGCTCCCACTCCTGTGGGCGGTGGTGGTTCCCTCTCTGGACAAGGATGTCTTTTCAGACTGTCGCTGAAGTGGCTTCAAAATTTACCCCGAAACCATATTTTGAGCGAGGGGGAAGATGTCTCAGGACTCCAGGCATTCTATTTAGGAATATTCTTTGTGACTGCTGGCCCTGGGTTCCTCACCGAGATCGCGGCTCACAAGGCACGGAAACTTAAGCCCAGAGCCTCCTCTCCGGGAGAGGTCAGCGAGGTGGGGGGGGGGGTGCCTTGGACTCCCGGAGGCCACCAGACCGACGTTCTTCCCACTCGAGCCCGAGTCTGGGGAACTGCTGCGAGCACCCCGGCCTCTCGCCCCCGGCTCCAGCAGCGCCGCTCCCCGCCTCCAGCTCTCCTGACACGGTTTCCCGAAACTGCCCCCGGAGGCTCCCCGGCGCGGCCCGGGAGAGCCCTCGCAGGACCCCAGGAGGCGCCGCCGTCGCCCGTCGGGCGCAGTGACCGGCTCCCAGGTCCCCGCGCCCCCTTTAGGGGATCCCCTTTCGCCGACACCCTCCCGGGCGCCGCAGGACACTCCCCTCCGGAGGTCGGGCCTCGTCCGCCCGCCGCCCCCGTCCCGCCCTGCGCGCCGCGCCGGGGGAGCCCCGGGCCGACCCCTCCCCCGGACGCCGGGCCCCAGGCGGGACGGCGGCGATGGTGACTGGGCAGCGGCGCGGGGCTGGGGCCTGGGCTGGGAGGCTTGGCCGCCTCTTTCTTTCGCTGCCCCCGCCCCTCCGCCTGCTCCTCCCCCCGAGTGCTAGCCCAGCGGCCGCGCTCTCTCGCCGCCGCCTCCCCCACGCCGCGGACCCTCTCCCCTCCCCGCCCTCCTCGCCCCCTCCTCCCGCTCTCCTCCCTCCTCCTCCTTCCCGGAGCGGCCGGCGGGGGCACGAGAGAGGTGGCTGCGAGGAGGCGTAACGGAAAGCCCCGGCTTGGGGAAGGCTGCGGGCTCGGAGCCGGAGACGCCGAGCGGGGGCTGGGTGAGTTGGAGACGCCGGGCCCAGCGCGCGCTGCGGCAGGGGCGAGCC
>CAUYMX010102875.1:0-16543 GCA_963573855.1 Lepilemur septentrionalis
CTCAAAAGATAAGCATCACTTTCATAGATGAACAGGGTCACTATTATAGGGAGATATCTGATCCAAAATAATAAACATCCATTAATCTAATTTGACTTGTTGAGATTATCATCTCTGCTTCACACTAAAGATATCTTTTAAATATATCATTTGAACAAAGTAATGGTATGAAAAATCCAAAAAACAATGGAACATTGAAAGAACAATTTGAAGAAATTTTTATTAATTTTTTGACTTATTTAACAAATATTTATTGAGTATTTTGTTAGCCATGAAGTAAATAAAGAAGAAACAAATATAGCACAGTGTAGATGGGCATTCAGATAAATTATCAGGCATTCAAAATGTCCAAGATACTGGTATAATAAGGTAAAGGCAGGATGCTGTGGAGAGATATGGAGAATCTTTAGCATACTTTTTCTTAACTCTCCAAGAAAAATTAAATAATGGTAACAGGTAAAATTGGATGTGTGAAGGGATTTTGCACCATATTATGAAGTTTGGAGTTTATTCTGAGAGCACTGGGGAGACTTAGAAGAATTTATGGGAAAATAGTGATAAGATACATAGTGCTCCAACTGTATCTACATACAACCAACACTCCATTTTAAGTGTACAATTAAATGGTTTTCAGTGAATTTACCGAGGTGTACAGTTAATCACATAAATCAGTTTTTGAGGAATTCCTTTCCCCTATTGAGACCCCCTAATTCTACTCCCCAACTACTTTTCAAGCATGTCCCACCCATTTTTGTTCCGTTTTAATAATGTTTTTACTTATTTTTTCTTTCCATTAATTCCTCACATGTTTTCACCCTTTTTTCCTTCCTCTTTTTACTTTTCTAATCCCATTCCTTTTCTTCTTCTTGAGTTGAATTGTAGGAGGTGTTAGTGATAATCAGAGTCAGGATTGGGAGTTGGAAAATCATTAGTTCTTGGAAGTCACTATATTAAGCAGAGTAGACTGTAATAATGATAAAAATTTGATATATATGAGTCACTTGGAAAGGTTTCCTGGATGTGGACCTAAAAGGTTTCAGGAGTAGTATTCAAAGCTGAAAGGAATATGAGTTGGCCAAGATATGGAATGCACTTGCTATGTTTTACTCTTCTTAGCTATTTCATAGTTCTTTTTTAAATGCAAATAAAATGCCACTAACATTTTGGATAAGCCATACTTCCTTGTTTATAAAAAGATTTAGGGCTCCAAGATTTATGTTTCCTTACTTATAAAAAAGGTTTACACTTCAAAGTGTACATGTATAAATCTTTTTCATCTTTTGATCATTATATTTCAAAATCTTTTTTGGCAAGTTTTTAAAAAAATCTTATAATTTGGTCATTGGTAGTTGTATGAAATATGATCTAGACAGGGCTGCTTGCATTGCTTTGTCTTTGAAATTCTAGGTATATTTGACATTTTTCTTCAACTTCTTGTAGTACAGTGGTTATATACTACAGAACAGAGCTCCAGAATTCTTGATTGAAACTTTACTTGCTGTTTTTGTGTAGAAATTCATTTTGGTACTGGAAATGATACAGTATCTGGTATGATATCACAAAATATGCTTTATTTAATGCCTTTAGCTTAATCAGATTAGTTCATTATTAAAAACAGGTATTTGCGTAGTCTGTCATACATTTTAAGTGTATTTCCTCATTTGTTACATAGTACTGCGTTTCCTATATTATCATTTGTTTGAGAAATCAAGAGGGCTGGGAATAGGGTATGAGGGTGACTATCATACTAATATGTTTGAGTGAGGTGTAGCTATCAAGTCTAGAATTAAGACAGATGTTAAATGCATTATTCAAGCACTGGGGAAAAAACGCCTAAAGTTAAAAGATTTTTAGAAATAAATCTTACGTGACTTATTTCATTCTTAGTAAGTTGAACATTTGGTTTGGGTAGTAAGATGAGCCTGAGAGAGAAGCATATATACTATGGTAATTGGAAGCTACAAAAAAGCTATCCAGAAATAGACTGGAAATAGTTTCTGATGACACATTAGCCACAAAGGTGAAGCTTGAATGGCTTATAAGGCCATCAAAATTCAAAAGTAAAAGAGCGTACTTATTTACAGTGTTCTTTTACTAAAGATGCTGAACGGATGCCTCACAAGGTCAATGAGAAACATGTTAAATGAACTGCTCACCTTGTTTTATTCAAGGCCTTGCTGAAAAACTATGCCTCATTTAATGGAGGCACCCAGATGAAATGTCCTTGTTTTCCTTAGTGTTCAACGTGCAGCCAAGCAAAAATTGTTGAGCATGTCTTCCATTTTCATATTTTCTGAAACAGCATATTTGTGTAATTCTTGGAAGATATTTTTATTATTAATGCTTTTGACTAAATTTGAGTAAGTCAATAGATTTCTGCCACAAAGTTTGTTAGTATCTCAACTCTGGGATTAGTAAAATATCAATGCTACAGATACATGTTTATTATTGAGAACTTTACCAGTGGGTAGGTGGTAGGATGCATGGAAAATTTTGATTAAATAAGAGATTAAGAGGGGGATTTCTGTTTCCTCTGGTTATTCCCCACAATCACAAAAATTAGCAAGTGGTGATTAATGACACATCTGAAGATCTAAATAACTAAATTTTACTTGACTAACAAACTATAAAATGTAATATCTGCTTGTGCTTTTTTCTTTCTTGGTTTAGGTGAGGGGCTAAGGAGGGGAAAGGTCTAAGTTCAAAAGAACTCCTATTTAATACTTTCTTTTCTAATTTAATTTTAAACCGTAGTAAATGCACATAAAATTTTCTATCTTAATCATTTTTAAATGTACAGATGAGTGGAATTAAGTACATTTGCGTCATTGTATAACCATCAACACCATCTATCTCCAGAACTCTTATTTAATATTGTGAGGTGAAACTCTCCTGTCTCTAATTGAACTTACCAAATATGAAAATCAAAGAGTAGAACTACCTTAAGAAACACAAAATAAGTAGAATTTAGTGATATATAATTGGCATGAGTAGAAAGGGATGAAAAGGCACTATTCTTTTCTGATAATTCCATTTCAGGAAATTTTTGCCTTGTTCCCTAATCATTGGTGTGGTTCAAAGATGTAGTGTGACACTGTCCGAAACTGGGCTAGCTTATTCCCCTGGGTGTGAAGAAGAACAGCACCCAAGGATGTTAAATAGTGTTGACTGAACAGGTTCACTTTTAGTTTGAGTTCTCATTTAGATGTTTCCTATTGATAGGCAGCTGCTTAATGGGGCCCAAAGAGTGACTGTGCCATTCTTTTACTAGAAAACTGGTAAGGGCTATTGAATGCAACTTTTCAGGCATTCTACTATCTAATGACTTAAAAAAAAATGTAGAGTTAGAGTTAAAGATGAAATATTTTAAGCTATCTGCTTTGGCTGGTTGAATCATTTTGAATGGTAAATATGTGCTGTTGCTATCCTCAGGACTCATTATTTCTGGTTTCTCCGGAAGACTTCCAATTGTCAATGTCTGCATGAGTGTACCTGAGGTCTGTTCCTGAACCTGCTTCTTTGCAGGCATCTGGAATTGTTGGCATATTAATCCTGGAGCAATCCTCCAATGACTGATGGAGACTCATGTATCAATACCCCAGTTTACTCATTCCTAGGGTTAGATGGATTAATTCTGAAGCATAGAATAATTATTTCCCAGCCAGAATAAGTTCCGATTACCCAGTATGGCAGGTAGTGGTAAACTGCAAACTAACCTCAAATTCTCCTCTTCCCTATCATGTGATATGGCAGATGCCCCATCGAAAAGTAGAGTTTATTTCCCCAACCTAAAATCCAAGTGGACTTGCTTTGTCCTTTAGAAGATCAGCAAACATGATACAATCAGTGGCTTGACAAGTGCTTGCATGTTGGGGCTTGTTTTCTTGTGTTTTTCTTTTGGAACCTGAGACTGCCACCTAAAGGAGTCTAAGCCGTCCTGTGGGAGGATTAGAGACAGAGACTGAGAGACTAGCTGTTCCAGCCAAAGCCCCCTAAACCAGTCACTGGACCTGAGTCTGACCATTGAAGACTGACTAGACTAGTAGAGTGGCCAGCCGAGTGTAGAGATTAGCCAAACCGGCCCCGACAGGAACCACCCAAAGGATTCACAGAAATGCGAGAGACTATACGTGCTTGATTTTAAAGTCAGCAAGTGTTGGAGTAGCTTGTTACGCAGCAAAAACTAACCAACATGTTTGCTTAACATCTTAATTGCCATTGGCTGCCTTCCCTTCCCCGTATTTCTGCTACTGGAGTTTCTTGAACCTGCTAAATAAATGTTCGCTTAAATCCTTGCCTCAGGATCTATTTCTTGGGGAACTAAAACACTCTTTAATTATTTTTTATACACACTGAAGTCTTTTTCCTTGGAAATTCTCTACAGGGATTCTGAATTGCTAAGAGGCATTGAACAAGAAATAGAGCAAAATCAAAGACTGCCCATTTGAACAACTGCCCAACTTTGATAAGCTCAGGGGTTGGAATATTCTCTCCTAGACTGACACACTCTCTGATTCCCCCAAATCAGAGTGTATTGTATACTTTTTGTTCTTTCCTAGCATGGCAGTAAAAATCCTTTATAAACCATTTGGTCTGGAAAAATTTTTTTTCTGAAGCTTGAGTGTAAGGACAGATTTGATCACATTTCTCCTTGCAATGAGTGAGGAAAAGATGATTATTTTCATGAAACTTTACTATGACTCCTGTCTTCTTTAATCAACTTATGGTGAGTGTGATTTGAATGAAAAAGAGAAGTTTATAAGCTTAGTAGAGGTTTTATGAATCAAAGAAACTCAATTGCCTTTGGATTTTTTCCTAGGTAGCAAAAATAGAAAACTGAGGCTCTATTGTAACTAGATTACCAGAGAGCGGAAAATTTACCAGGTAAAACTGCAAAGAAATACTAGTTGTTTTTGATATCACGGCAATACGATGGGTGTGGGGGGGTGTGTGTGTGTGTGTTTATGAAAGGACAGGCAAGCTTGAGATAGGGTGAAATAAAAGAAAGGAAGATAACATTTGTAGGATACATATATTCATAAACTTACAGACATAATTTATTAATCCTTTAATAAAAATAACATTTTAAATATTATATGGGTCAACATTTTCCAAATGATTCTTCTCACAAACTCTTTATTTGATGATTATGTGACTCTAATAATGTAACTCTTAAAATATTTATCACCATACATCAAAAATTAGTGTAGTGATTAATACTTTAAATGCTTCTAAAACCTGCCACCTCATGAAGAGCACTATTTACAATAAGTGCATTCTTCTTGATTATTTATTCTGCCAGCATCTTTCTCTAGGGAACTTTTGCATTTGCTTGACGTATGACTTTGGGACTATTAATATTACTTTGACTTCCCATTGTAGCCCTCTGACACTGCCTCATTGTAAGAGTAGTTGTTATTTATTATCATTTCAAGATGGCAAGATAGAACTATATCTCTAAGAAGTATCACACAAATTATTCTCTGTCATTGCAACAAATAGCTGCTTTCCCTTTCAATCTTCCACTGCACACAAAATGCGTTTTATTTATCATATAGTTTCAAAATATATATCATTTTTATTAAAAGGTAATATGCATTCATTATAGCTGATTTTGCAGTAAAGATATAAAGGCAATAAAATAAAAATTATATGTAATTCAAAAACTTAGGGGCAACCTAATAATATTTGGTATATCTCCTTCTAGAATTTTTTGAGTAAAAATGCGCGCTTATTTTAAACTAAATTGGCATTATATCATATTAAAAAAAATATATTTTAAACTTAATACTAACCCATAATTACTTTTCAAAACCTCTAAATATTTTAAAATCATGTAATGGTTTCATTGTATCTCCCTGCATGGATGTTCATGGCTTGTTTTACTCAGCCCCTACTAAAAGACATTTATGTCATTTCCAAATGTTCATGATTATGATTACACACAATGCCAATATCATTGTAACCGAATCTTTCTGCATGTTTATGGTTATTGTCTTAGTCTAAATTCTCAAATAAAATTTTGTGTAAAAAAAGTAGTACATTTTTGAAGCTTTTGATATGTTTTTCTTGAAGAGCTCATACCTAATTTTTACACTCTGAAGTGTATATCTTTATATTAATATTTTTGTTCTTGACAATATGAATTTTATATTCAGTTGACAACTAGTATAATACCTGACTACCAAGTTAAATATAAGGATCTATCTGTCTATGTATCTCCTGTCTATTTTTCTGAGGAAGTACATTAAGAAAACATAGAATCCATTTATCCTCACATATTGTACTTCAGAAAAGAAAGCTGATATTTGGCAGTGGTGTGATTCCATCTCTCAGGAACACTTCTCAATCTAAGCCTCTTGTATCCTTACCTGTTCCTCCGCCCATATCAGTGGGATTGGCAAGCATGGCCGGAAAGGCACCTGCCATTATGTGGTATGAATACCTCAGAGCGTGTTGTGCCAGCCATATTTGTTAAGAGATCATACTGCAATTTAATTCACCATTGAAGGATGGTAAATCAGAGGGATGGTTGCACTACTGCTTCAGCCAATTCTTTGCAAACACATAGGCTTTAAAGAAGGTTAGAAGGCTGTCAAACAAAACTCATATTGTAAGACATAAGATTTAATATATGAGAGCTTGATTTTTTTCCCTTTGAACCTAATGGAAACTATTTTGCAGGTGGAGTGAGACTAGGGAATAAGAAAAATTTGAAGATGCACTTTTTTTTGTTTTGCCAGATATCAAAGCTAGAAGGGAATGTGCTTGCATGTGTGTGTGGAGTTATTGGAAAAACCATTTAACACATTTAACAAGAAGGAAAAGGCCTTTAGGAGAATCCTTGTGTTTTCAGGGCAGATGTTTCAACAGAGCTAGCCAGTCTGACATCATCTTTTCCTCCTTCCCAAGTCTTTTCTCCCCTACTGCGTGGGACTAGCCTTGTTAGTACTCATTGCTGCCTTGCTCTGGTTGCAACCCCGTGACTCTCTACCTCACAGAGAGTCTCTGCTTCCTGAAGGCTCAAAGTGCTCACTACCTGGTCCCATAGCAGGTATGTGCTGAAATGACATCAGAAAGGAGAGCTGCTCCCTTTGTGGGCTTCAGCCTGACAGGACTCTTTCCCTGAAGGATAAGCCTGCTGTTATTGTACAGCCCGAGGGGGTATGAGGAACTGAAGCAAAATCATTCACAATCCTCAGTACACACTCTTGACACTCTGCCTCCTAATGGAAATATCTCATTGCTTAGATTTTAATAATTATTCATCCAATTAATATCACTTGAGAACTTTGTATGTGACAGTTACTTCTAAATGGTGCGAACTCCATAATGAACAAAAATATACCGGATTCGTGACCATAATGGAGATTACAGTCTAGTAGAGTGACAGATAATTAACAAATATGCAACTATTTTATAATGTTATTAGGTATAATATGTAATGTTAGATAGTGACAAGTGCCATGAGGAAAAATTAAGTGGAATATAAGGATAGAGAGAGGGCAGGACCAGTTTTCTAGATGGGAAGTCAGGGAAGGCCCTTTTGAAGAGATGGCATTTGAGCAGAGGCCTGAAGGAAGAGAGAGAATAAGCCATATAGATATCTGTAGGACATATTGATACCCTGATTGGGAAGCTATAAGTACAAAGGCCCTGAGGTGGAGTGTACTTGAGAAGAATAAAGAGGCCAGTGTGTCTGGATGGAGTCAGTGAAGAGGAGAGTGGGAGGAGATTAGGTCGGAGATTGCCAAGAGTCATCTGAGGAAGGAAATGTAGGATTCAGCCAATGTAAAGACCGGACTGTATTTAAAGTGTGATGGGAAGCTACTGGAAGCTTTTGAGAAAGAAGTGACATGACCTGTTAAGAACCTTTTGTTGCCGTTGTGGATTTTGTTTCCTATTTTTTTGTTCATGGTTCTATCCTGTAGCACTGAGATGGATGGATGTTTTTTTAAGTTTTGCTTTTATTAATGTCAGCATATGGGAGACAGTTTACAGAGATAGATGTTCTCTCTCTGCCAAAGGCATAATTAAAATTTCTGGGGTTTTATACAAAACTTTACAGAGGATTTGGAGTAGTTGTTTCTTTGAATTTCAAGTAATAGAATCCAACTTAGACTGCTTTAGCAAATCTCCCTGGGAAACTGATGGCATATCTTTCAGAATCCAAGGAAGGGGTACATGTTGGCCTTGGGAAGCAGGGCTGCTCCAGGGGCTGTAGCACTAGCCATTTGTGCTCCCTTCTGCAGTTTCACATTATTAAGACCAACAGTCTCTCGGGCTCTTGATTCAAAAGGCCAAATGGTAGGGAGAGGGAATGTGATTGTCTCAGTTGACACAGGGTTCCTCAAGGGAGCAATGACAGCAGAAACACAACTGCTCTGAGAAGACCTCTGTGGATGATGTGTGTGGTTCCCAGTGACAAGGCTGTGCAGACAACTGTCTGTGAGCAATTCATGAATGCTCTGTGGCCAGTCAACGATATGCTTTGTGTGTGCACTTTGATGGAGCCAGACCCCTGAAGCCTGGGTGTCTGTGTGGTCGCCACAACTCTGCTCTCTTTCTCTGAGGAGAGTTAACATCTTAGGTATTTTGATTGCAGGCTCCTGACAGCGAGAGCCAGTTTTATCCCATTTTGTATCTTCTCACACAAAATAGACAGCAGAGAATATTTTTGGTGTTTAATTTTGCTTCGGGCTGTGTACTTCATGATCCTGAAGCTGTCCTGCCATGATCTAAAATTACAGGTTCTATTTTATATTCTTAAAAGATTTGCTGATAACTTGGCAGGCAGATACAGTTACATTGTGAAGAAATATTTCCCTGCTTTCACATGTACTGGTTGTGCCAAGAACATGGAATTTGGAGTCAGGAGATTGTATAAGTCTGGTTCCTAGGAAACTCTGAGATGGAGACTTGTGAGCGGGAGGTTTTTTGGGGAGTGCTTTCGGGCTCAGTACCTACAAGGGGTGAGGAAAGCAAGATTGTGTAGAGGAAGAAGTTGAACTATGATGCAATTGCAACAGAGGCTTTAGCTGATCCTATAGGGATCTGTAGAACTTAGGAAGGCCTTTGAGAAAGTGTTACCCAGAGTGGAAGTTAGGGGGGCAGGCAAGATACAGATCTTGCAGTGACCAGTCAGGGGAGGGTGCACAACTCTGGGGAATACAGGTCCCTTATGCCTGAGGCAATGCCCTGAGAGGGATACAGCTTTGAACTCTCAGCATGCAATCTCTCAGTAGCTGAGGGAATGAATACTTTGCTCATGATTGGCAGGGTGGGGAGAGGAAGGGTCTGGTTTGTCTCCATAGCTCCTACTCCAAAGACTGAGATTTCCATTCCTGTACCATACTAGCCCATGAGGCCTGGAGAAATTCCCTTTCTGTGAATCGTAATACCCTCATTTAAAAAGAATGAACAAAACTAAACCAACCAACCTGATTTTAAAAATGGGATTACATAAACAGCGTTGGAAGTACTGTTTAGTATACTTTCACTTATGTTATATTGTTTAGTTCTCCCTGTAACTCTGTGACATATCTGTTTTAGGTCAACTTTTTTGATGAGGGGACAGATCCTTGCAGAGCTGAAAGCAGTTTGCTTGAATTCATACAGAAAAGACACACAGAAAATGCACTCTCAGTTCTTCTGACCGTAAGTCCTTATTTTGACCAATTTGCTGGAACTTCCTCTCAGGAACAGGAATAACACTAACATTGCAGATGCTAGTAATGACAAAGAGTGCCTAATTTATATGGTTGTTATGAGGATTGAATGAAAGATATTTGTCAATTGTAAGTTGCTGATAAAAGTAAGTCGATATAACTATTCTTCAAAATTGCTTTTTTCCATCAATATGAGATGAGCATGGTTTAATCTGTCTTGTAAAGGGGAGGCTCAACTTTCAGTTTATCCATACAGGCTTTACATAAAGAGAAGCAGTAATATTGCAGGATATTTTTCTTTATCTTTTATGTAATTGGCCAAAGAAACAGATTTTGTATTTTAAGATAGTTTCTGTTGCTTTGTGCTATCTTTATTAGGTTTTTGACTGCTTGGTAAAATTAAGTCATTCCTAATATAGGGCTAAGTTTTTTTTTTTCCCTCCTTTCTCTCTTTCAACTATGTCACTTTTTGTATTAGCTTTTGAAGTTTTTAAATTATCATGCTGGTTAAATAAATGATCATTATTTCTCAATGGAAAAAAAAAGGGGAGAGAAAATTTACAAGGGATCCTAGAATCTCTCAGATGACCTCTAAAAGACACAGGGTGTTGTGTTGTTTCTAAGTTTCTTCAATTGACATTTGGACCTCTCTAGTTCACTCTTCGAGAGCTTAAAAAATTCAGCTTACAAATTCTGAGATGCAGCTTACTCGATGAGACTTGCACTGTAGGATATGGAAATAAAAGAAACGGTGTCCTTCAGGGATAAAAATGAGACAAATCAGTGATGGTAATGGGAAGCCAAGTAGCAGAGGGAGAGGGTTGCTTAAAGATCCCTCCAGCAACACCAGCAGGGCTCAGAGGCTCTGTGAGTCCGGGTCAAACTCTCAAATTGTCAAGTGACTTACAGCATAGATGTCCAGTTAGGTTTTGAACTTCATATGCTTTGACTGTCAGGGCCAATTTCTAAAAGGTGAAGAAGTCATGGCAAAGAACAAGCCAGTGATACCTCTACCAGTTTGACAAAACTTTGACTTTACATGTGAGGCTGCTTTTCCCAATGGCAAGTAAAGCGCTTTATATGATACGTAAAACTCAAAGGCTACAAAGCTGTTTGGGGCACGCATATGGTCACAGATACATTTTGAATCTCTTTGTAAATGATTCATGTTCATGAACATTAATGCAAACTTAACAGCCCTTTTAAAATTAAGTTGAAATAGGGTATTTCCACATTATTGTGAAATCCTACTTTTAAACTTATAGCTACCTTGCTAGAAAATTGCATGTTTAGATTGAATTTTGACTTATTCTTTCTGGAAAATAATCAAATGTTACTACTAGAATGTGTTATTTGACCAAAAGTGTATTACTCTGTAAAAGTCCGAAGTTCTGGGTTTTCCCATGTTTCATTTCCTCTTCTGGTTTCACTTAGTAAACTTTAGATTCCCCAGTGTGCTGTTCAATAGAGGTCAATGGATTCTCATGTCACTAGCTTGTTTACTTTTTATCTCCACTTAACCTAGATTAAGAAGTCAAAGTTTTTTTGGTATGGACAATTATGTCAACATGAACTATAATATTTTGGCAGTGACTAAAATGAATCTGAAATTTCTATCTCTGTAATTGTGGAAGAGATTGAATGAGTCCAAAATGTTCGGTTAGTTTGTTTAATCACAGTTTCATTGCTTGGCTGCAAAGGTGGTATGAAAACATGTCAATTAGGCCTGTGTTTCTTATCACTCTGTGAACCACAGTGGATGTAAATAACCGACTCATTTAATTATGCTTTGGATGCGTAGATCTGGCTAATGTTTTGGTTGTGATCTGGCATAATACATCAAATTGTGAAGCAATACAGATGTACATGTTACAACTGAAGATAATTCTGGTTTGTGATTTGAAGCAAAGGAGAACAATTAATAAATCTTTTGCTAATCAAAAATTATGAAATCTTGTACGTGTTTTTATTTTCCCTTTTGGCCTCCAGGTTATCTTATTCTTTGACTCATAATTGTGAACAAATGAAAGTGCTTCCTAGTTTAAAATGTAAACCACACTAAATGCAAGCACATTAAAAAAAATGCAATCACAGTTTCACTTTCTAAAGTATTGGAGTCAAGATATACTTAAAACAATAATTAACCTTTGGAATAGATATGATACCAGAAGCATCTTTTATGTGTGTACTCTAGCCAGAATTCTAAATTTAACTTGAGAAATGTGAATACAATTATCCCTCTTATAACACAGGATCAAGGTTTCTCAACCTTGGCATTATTGACATTTTGGGGTAGATAATTCTCAGTTCTGTGCCCTGTAGAATGTTTAGCAGCATCCTTGGCTTCTATCTGCTGGATGCCCATGGCACTACCAATTTTGCTCCTCCCCCAGCTGTGACAACCCAAAGTGTCTCCAGACATTGCCAAACATCCTGGGGTGTGGGGAGAGGCAATTGTCCCTGATGGAGAATGAGTACACTAAAAGCTTTCCTGCGTTTCATGGTTTAATTCAGTATTAAAATTTAAAAGCAGAATTTACCTATGGAAAATATAGGAAAGATCAGTTGTCTTTGCTAGGAAGATTTCCCTCCAAATGGAACTATATTTTGTGTCTATACATCTTTCTGGTAGATAGTGGCCAGAAAAAAACATCTTGAACTTTCCAGTGCTATGATTCAGAGATATGTTTAGAAGGATTGTAAGGCCTTTCTTTTTTCAAGCCCATGGAATTTAATGACATATTTTGAAAATTATGGTTAAAGTAACTGAAGTGTAAATTGAATAACCTGCATATTGACTTCATATCAAAAAATAACATTTCGATTTAAAGAGAAACAGGTTGTCAATAGCTTTGTGAAATCTCTAGGTATGCCTAACTATTTATGCCAAACACCACAGGAATAAATTATGCCTTTTCTCAGTAATGTTGCAATGGAGAATCATATTTTCCATATTTTTAGTCTACATGAATGTCTTATTTATAGTATCCAAGTATAGAATTGAGAATATCATTATTGTTAATGTGCTCCTGCAAACAAATTTTCATGTACACCATTTGGTTTTCAATTTTTTGTTTTTGGTAAGGTTATTTATATTTATATTGCTCTAGAGTTAAATAAAAATGGATTAACAATATATTGGCCTTGATATTTATGACATGGCTTTATGATTAGACTTTTATGCATACATGAAAGTATGTATGCACTGGTTCTTGGGAGGACACCCATTTGCCTTAGTTTTTAGGTCTATTTACAGGCACCTCCACCACCATGTCATCTGCCTGGCAGGTATGTAGTTCATTGAAAGGAAAAGTATTTTCAAGATCTGTTAAGTTTTAATTCAGCCAGATCCAGATTCTATATCAAAATGCATTTTAGAAGTGAGAGAATCCAGAGAAGATGGCACACTAGAAGCAGCTCCCCCTGCACAGCTTTCAAGGAGAGGATTAAAAGTTGCAGGCAGATGCCCACCTGTGGATGGCTCCTCTTGGGAAGAGCATTGTAAAACACTGGAGAAGCAATGGAGGATATTCAGAGTGAAGGAGGTGATGGGAGATTCATTTGGCAAGATTAGAGGGAACCTGGGGGAGACATCTACATGTGGGGACAGGAAAGGAGGAGAGAGCCCTGGGATTCCTTGTTCACCCCACAGACACTGCAGCCTGAGCTGTTGGGAGGTGGGGGGCAAAGCCACCACAGACCTCTGGTCTGATCAGGGAGCTGCCTGTAGTCTGTGCAGCAACATTGCACTGGACAGTGGGTGCAGTTGGGAATGTGGTGGCTTTCTATCCCAGGTCTGTGCAACTGATGCCATTCTGAGCTCTCAAGTGTGGGGAGCCAGGTCTGCACAGGACTTGGCTTTGCAACAGCCACCTTCACATCACCCTGCTGGACCAGAGGAGGAGTGGGCAGAATGGACGTTCTCATTGCTTTTTTTTACTTAGTTTTTCTCGGGGGCTCTTTCTGTATTAGTCTACAGAGAGCTTGCTTATTCTTATAGCTACAGTATTATTCAGTTATATAAATGTACAATAATTTGTTTAACCATTCCCCTTTAGAGGGACACTTGGATTGTTTCCATTATTTCACTATCATTAAAACAATCAGCAATAAAAACATTTAACTTTTTTGTTTTTTTTGCACAAGTGCAAATATATATGTAGGACAGACTCACAAGTGAAATTGCGGAGTCAAGGGTATACGCCATTGTCATTTTGATAGATATTGAAAAATTACCTTCCATAAGGTTAATCTTAACAGCAACATATGAAAGTGCTTATTTTCCTATTACCTGGACAACAGACTGTTACCATGGCTTTAATTAACATTTCTCTTTTTATGAATGAGGTTGAGATCTATGGTTGAATTTTGAATGGATCTTTTGAATTCCTATTCTCTGTGGCCCTTGAACTCACAACTGTAGGCAACATGAAGTCATATGGGGGCTCTTCAGAGGTAAGACACCAAGTAGGACCATCCAGCTACCGCTGACTATGTCTAGATGTCAAGGCTGACAAAGCCCAGAGAATGTACTTAACCTGTGTTATTTTATTTCTCTTATAGTAAGCCCAATAGTTACCTATCAAATGACTTTATAACTACTAATTTGTATCCTGATAATTTATGTATTCTAAGACTACCAGTTTTATGAAATCATTTCTCTTTATTTATGATGCCAAACGCTTTGCTTTTCCATATGGCACATCCAAAATAGTCCCTCACTTTCTGTCATATGAAAGACAAAAAAATGGCAGATTTTCTTCTAAAAAATTGTTCTTTGAATATCCTTTGTTTTACTGCATTCTCTTCTGCACTGATAGGCGTAGATGATGATAGGTGAATATGTACATGTAGGCATTCAACATTCAAACAGTTTTCATTGAGTACCTACTATGTGTGACGCTTTGCTCTAGGTACCTTCTGTTTCTGTTACAGCACAGCCAAGACAGATACTAGGGTATTCATCAAATCTACCTACACTGTGTGTGAGTAGGAAGGAATGTGCATGTACAGCATATATTGTGCAATCTATCAAAAGATCAAGACTGGCAATTGAAAAACTTGAGTTTTATTCTTGGATCTATCTTTATCTTGCTATGAGTATTAGGCAAGTCCTTTCATCTCTATGTGCCTCAGCTTTCTCATCTGTGAAAAATGTAATGTTGACTGGAATAGATGATATTTACATCCCTTCTAGTTTGAACATTCTGAGATCATAATGCCCATATGCTACTTTTACAATTTAAAAAATACCCAAAAATCCACACTTAAGTACTAACAAAGATAATTGCGTCCCCTTCCTTTTGTGACTACCCCTCCAAGTATTTATAATCATTCTTTTCCCCATCTTTAGGTAGCAAGAGATGTATTTTCTATAGGAATACATTAGAATTTGTCACTATTTGTAAACATTTGCATTAAAAAAACCTTCCAGGACATAAAATATTCAAAATTTATGACATGTTTTTATTGAAGTATTTCTAAGTAAATAAAATGTCACAAAACATAAATCTTAGCAGAAAGCTTTAACAATAGATTTTGGAAAAGCCAAAAGTACCTAGAGAATGGATATCAAAAGTAGACATGATGTTGGCCTATGTTTTTTTAGGACCATCTAGGTCTTTGCCGTAGAAGGATCATGACCTATTGGCATGGAAGATCTTACAGATCAACTCTTTACGTAGAACCAGGTTACCTGCCTGTGAACTTGGAGGCAGTTGATTTATTTTGAAATGCTTAAGAACATCCCACAAAATCATTTTATCAAGTCATGCTCCCCTCTGCTTTCTCTATACCTTTCTTTTGTTCTCTGCTGTCTTCACCCCGGGGTATTCTTCAGGTTAAGTAATTTCATCTACCATAGCAGTAGGTCAAGTTGTAATTTCAGTTTTAAAATTTGTCCTATTTCAATGACTTTCAGTCAAATTTTAAACAAGTTAAATATTATAATTTCATCGGTCACTCTATTGCAAAATGTTCATATGAAGGATGTTAACCTACTACTTACCACTTTGAGTAAATAATTAGTAGCTCTTTATTATTTTCAAATTAACATGAAGCAGTGAAAATAGATTGGATTTTTGGAGTTTTAAATAACAGCTACAGCAAATTACCACTTGTAATTGATCAGTTTTATCATTTATCTCAGCCTCAGTTTCTTTATTTCTCACATGATGATTCTAATAACTTTCAAATTGTTATGACATTAGAAATAATATATGAATACATAAAACTGTATAAACACAGCAGTAACTCAATAAACATTCGTTGTCTTGATCATTGTTTTGGTGAGCAATCAGATAAAATACCACTAGCAGTTTTCCTCTGGATTTTTCATATAAGGCAAAGATTAGGAAATTATGTCTAGCTGTTTTTTCAAATTTTTTATTGGTATTTGAGAAATATTTCTTATTGCTATTTGAAAACATCCAGCTACTTATACAATGAACATTCAAATATTGGACGGATTCAAGGAGGGATGAATCACTGCTTACATAATCTGGTGATTGATCGTTTGTATAGAAAGTAGTGTATATATTCCTAAAATGCCAACAATGGAACTCTTTAATGGGCTATTTTTTCCCCAAGCTTGCTATTCTCAAACTCATTGTCATAAAAAAAAATCATATTTAATATACTTGTCCTTTGTTAGTATTGTTTGAAGATGTATGAAGAAAGCAACTTTGTTTTTAAAAGAGGAGGAAAGAAGACTAATATCTCAAAACGGGGTAATCTAAAGAGGCTCCAGGATGGATTTCAGAGCTCAAATAGATGCGCTTCCCAGGCAGCTGGTCCTGGACACAGCATCACTTCAGAGCGGAGCCTCTAGATGGCGGAGGATCACCGCGGTGAGGCACGCGTGCTTCCCGAGGATG
>CAUYMX010102879.1:0-17210 GCA_963573855.1 Lepilemur septentrionalis
CACGATGGTTCTCTGTGGATTCGTAGACCTGGTCCTGTAGAAGTGGAGTTCACTCGCTGCAGTAGTCTGCCTATTTCACCTCCGACTCTGAGAGCAGAGAGCCAGGAGGGCACTCCTATTCCGCCATTTTCCACAATCTCCTGGGCTCTACTTTCTTAGTCCCAGAGCAAAACATTTTATGCTCCAGTGCTACTCAGTACTGCCTTTGGGTAGAAGCAATTTTGAATCTTCTACTTGCAGTGGTTCTCCAAGTGTGGTCTCATAACAAGCAGAGCCAACATCACCTGGGAACCTATTTGAAATGCAAGTTCTTGGGCCCCCACCCAGACCTACTGAATTAGGAACTTGAGGGACTCAGTATCCTGTGTTCTAACAGCCTTCCAGGTGATTCTAATGCACACCAAGTTTAAGAACAGCTCTACTAGAAAATCATCATCACCACCACAATGACCCTTACTGAAAACGTCCAGGGAGGCAAGACAGCTTAAGGTCCAGAGCATAGTTTTTAGTTGAGTTGGAGTCTAAGATCCAGCTCAGCTTCTTACTCACCTTGTGGCCTTAAGTGAGTTTTGACCCTCGTTTAAGCCCCAATTTTCTCATCTGTAAAATGGGCATCATTCCAGGACCTACCTCACAGCAACCTGAGATGATACAAACGAAGTGCTTGCCACATACTACCCATCTACCCGTTCAAAGAATGTCAGCTGCCATTGTTACCATCTTTGCAATTGTTGATGATATGTCCTCTCTCAACGTGATTTGAGACAGTTTATAACAAAGACACAAATATTTAAGTACACAGGATAGCTAAAATAAAGATTTAAAAAAAAAAAGAAAAACATCACACACAGAAAGAGAAGAGAGTGAAGGCTGAAAAATTCACTGTAGCCGGGCGCAGTGGTGCACCGATAGCACCAGCTACTTGGGAGGCTGAGGCCGGGGGAAATCAGCTGGGGCCAGGAGTTGGAGACAATAGTCGTGGCAACATAAAAAAAAAAATTACTATAATTGCCCTCTAAATAGGAGCCTGAACTTCCCTGAGAGCCATGTTCCGGCTCCCCAAAAAGAAGAAGGAGGCTGGCTCTCCAGGGGACACGGTGTCATTCCCCGGCCCCGCCAGGCCGAGAACCTTCGTACAAAGGCCTGTGGAACAGGAGGGAGTCTCCGCCAGCCGTGCTCCCTGTACCTGTTACTTTAACTAATTCTCAACAGGAGCCAGGGGCAAAATCCTTAGATCCCAGAATCTAAGAGATGTTACACTCACTTTGGGTGCCGGATGTCAGGGAGAGAACGGTTCAGGGAGATTTTATCGCTGACGTAGATGTTAAATCCATTTTCTCGGTAGGCCTGATCCACTCTGTCAGCATCAGTCATGGGGTAAGGTCTCCCTTGTTCTCCATTTCCTAGAGGCAAAGAGCAAATTCAATGTTGCTAATGACATCTATGGGGGCCCTGTGTATGGCGTTGGGGGAGAAGGATGAAAAATATGCTTAAACCACTGGATAAAACTGCACACTTAGATACGGAGCGCAGCTCCAGAGTTTGCAGAGGGGAGTCACAGAGGGGAGGGGAACACGCATTTATTCATCCACCTTATACATTTTGTGCTCATGTAATCACAGCAGCCCTGCAGGGTGGACACGAGAGATCTCATTCCTTAGAAAGACAAACTGAGACTCAGAAAGGTTATCAAACCAGGTGTGTGGCTTCCAAAGTCTGTGCTCCTTCCATCCGGTCAGGGGCCCCAAACATCCTTGCCCTCGGAGACCAAGCACCTGGACAGGAGGCCGGGGCCACCGTTTATGAGCGGATCAACCTTGGCCAAGTCACACCAGCTTCTTCCTCTGAGACCCACAGCACGTTTGAGAGAGTCAAAAGAGAGGATGCCTACGTGAAAGCTCTTTGTAAACTATAAGACACTACATCAACGTGAGAAAAGATGATTACTCTCTAGGTAAGGCAAACTTTATATGTAAATCAAAATTGCCATAAATGACAAAAGATGCTTTGATTTTTAAATTTTAAAAAAAATTTTTGAAATTTTATTGTTATTTTTTATGGCCTGGATGACAGTTCAGCTTTGATTTTTTCTTTTTTTTTTTGGAAAGCCAGAAAATAAATTTTAAGGTCTGTCTGTGTACCCTAAGCCAGCATTGCCTGAAAAATATTGCTTTCAGTCACAGATTTGGGTGGATAAAGTGCTAGCTTTCCTCTCTCAGCACAATCCACCCAGGCGAAGAGTTCTTAGTGCTCCAGGAAATTATTCTGTGGGTTTCTAGGGTGTGTGCATGGCCAGTGGGAAAGTCTGCACCAACCGTTGCGGTACTGGCTCGAGCATCTGCCGTTGGTAAACATCTTGAGGAAGCGGCAATAAAACCAGCTGATTAAATACCACCTCACCTTCCGGAGCTTATGGTCTGAGCAACACCCATTCACTTTGCAAAGTAAACGCTGACAACATCTGCTTGCCAGGAAGGTGCACGCTGAGAGGTGGAGCCCAAGGGCTGTGGCTACTCCAGTTGAGTCAGATGAGGGACAGGACTCTGTTGGGGACAGGTGCGGGTTGGCAGTGCTAACCACAGGAAAAGAGGAGGGGGGCAGAAATTAGGTGGCCAATGAGCATCTAGCACGAAACCCGCAAAGGCAGGAACTTGAGGTTGGGGACCCTGACGGACCCCACCGTCTGTAACTTGTAATGCTCCCTGAGAAGACACTGCTGACTGGAAGCCAGGAAAGATTCTGCAAGGGACACAAATGCAGCAGGTGGCAAAAGAAGACCAGAAGCATTGTGCTCACAGAGGGAAGCTTCAGGAAGGAGGGCAGTTCAGGAGAGCCACGCAGAGTTCAGGCCCTGGAGCCGGACAGAGTGGAGTTCGGAGGCCAGCCCTGCCAGTCACCAACTACGTCATCATGGGCGTGCCTTTAGCCTTTCCAAGTCCCAGGTTTTGCCCTTTGTATTAACTGGAACAAGAAGGGCCAATGGGGCGGTGAAGGCGGTCGTGCAGGGAAAGCTGCCTGGCACACAGCATTCGACAAATGCTGGTTAGTGTTACTCTTAATGTCGCCACCGCTGGTCACTCTTTTCTTGCTGGTTAGCGCAGCGTTCTAACAATTCTGGAGTAACTGTCTAGCACATCAGCTCTTTTTATATGGTTTTGTTTCTTAATTTAAGCAGCGCCCCACCCCGCCCCCCATTTTAAATCACTGGCATACAGAAAAATGCATGTCATGTCTTTAGAGTTCCCTGATCGCCAGTTAAGTTATGGTATCAACTCTATGCAGAGCCTTGTGGTAAGCTGGTTTGTCATAATGTAATTAAAAAAAAAAATCAATAGTGGTTGGTGTCGTTAACGTAGATAAAAATGAATAAAGTACCGATCCCTTAGATTTCTACCTTGCTTTCCAGCATTGCAAAGCTACTTCATACTTATCACTTTACTTGGAACCGTGATAACAATGTCCTGCCAAAGCAGGAAGCACGAGCCCCACTGACAGATGAAGAAACTGAGGCTCAGGGAGTGTGGACTTCATCTGGTAATCAGATGGCTGGTAAATGGCATCAGAGCTGCCCTCCTGACTCCTTACTCTGGGCTCTCTACAGATGATCCCCCATGTAGTTTGTGTACCACATTGCCCCAACCCTTCCCAACCCTCCAGTGTGACAGGGACTCTTCCGAAGGCTAATCAGCCAAAGAAAACGTCGGCCGAAGGCCACTGTTCACTCCCGTGGCTGCAGTGCTGGGTAGGGATCATCTCTGCCCTCCAGAGCTGGGCTCGACTCCCACGTCTGCCTCTCTCTCACTGTGTGACCGTGGGCAGATCACCACACCTCTTGGAGCTGCAGGTCCCTTCTCGTTAAATGGGCCACGAAGGCTGATTCAGGGTTTCAAGGAGAAAATCTGCAAGTGCGGAGCGTGGACCTTCCTTATCGTAGGTGTCCAAGAAATGTTGGTTCCTGTTATCATTGCTCCCTGTTTTAGTGGTAAAATATCCTTATATTGGAGACACATTTCCTATCACTCAATAAAGGAGGCAGGCGAATTCTTGCAGGCAGTAGATCTGGTGATGTGAGTGGAGAAAGGGGTCAGCTAACAGGCAAAGAGGGGGACCTGAGGATCGGGAAGGGCTGGTGGCAGCCGGGGAGGGAGGCAACAAGAGGTCCAGACACCCCTGCTAAAGACACACACACGCACAGGCACACGTACACGCACACATGTGTGTATGGCGCGTACCCTCCACAGAGCCTGCCCTTGGGGGACCCTGCCCTCCGTACCTACGCGCTGAGCGTCCCTCCAGATGGCCTCCTTGTCATGCCAGTCCTTCAGCTTCTGCCCATCTCCTAAGAAAAATGCCTGCTTTTGCCGACTGTGTAAGCCCTTAAAAAAAAAAAAAAAGATAAAAACTGTGAAAAGGGAGAAAGGGAGAAATAAGGTCAGTTATACAGACCCAGAAGTTACACTGCCTAAGGGAGCTTTTGGCATCAGTTGATTCGGTATTGATGATCTGTCATCATTTGCTCAGTTATTCATTCCCTCCGTATACCTTTGCTAGTGCCTGCCGTGTGCCAGCTAGGTGAGCCAAGGTCAGCGAGATGACGGGAGCACAGCGTCCGTCCTTTGGGACTCACAAACCAGCAGGGAGAAAAAAGACGGACACTTTCTTTTCACCAAGGGAGAAGACAGTGCTAAGTGGCGCTGCCCAGC
The DNA here is from genome assembly GCA_963573855.1 of Lepilemur septentrionalis. Classification (NCBI taxonomy): domain Eukaryota; kingdom Metazoa; phylum Chordata; class Mammalia; order Primates; family Lepilemuridae; genus Lepilemur; species Lepilemur septentrionalis. The sequence goes on from CAUYMX010102879.1 coordinate 4,704, forward strand.
AGAAATACAATGCAAGCCACATACGTAACTTGAAATCTTCCAGCATCCTCATTAAAAAAATAGGTGAAGTGTTAATAAAATATTTTATTTAACCCAATATACTCTATCTAAAATATTATCATTTCAACATGCAATCAATGTAAAAAATTACTGAGGTATTTTACATTCTTTTTTTTTTTGTACCAAGTCTTTGAGATCCAGTGTGTATTTCACAGTTGTGTTCACCTCGATTCAGACCCATTTCAAGTGCTCAACGGCCACACGTGGCTTGTGGCTACATATTGGACAGGGTGAGGCCCAGGAACGCACTGCTGGAGTTCAGTGCCACCAGGAAGGAATGGAAAATGTTTCATGGACTCGAGACACAGGCGGGACAAATGGCCCGGGCCTGGATGGCGAGGTGTGGGTGCAGACGGCTGAGCTGTGCTTGGCCTGAAAAGGATCTCCCAAACAAGCAAACAAGTAGTATATTTGGAAGCTGAGCTAGGGCCACTTCCCTATAGCACAGAGAAACCAAGCCTTGGGCTGGGCCAGGGATTTGCCCAAGGTATATTCTGCTTTTGCGACGTCAGGGTTGAGTAGCCAGAGGCTGGTTAGCTCTCCTTTCTCCAGCCCTCCCTCTCGACTCCTTTTCCCTCTTCCACTGGCCACAGATTGGAACCTTTGGTTGATCACTTCAGGTCACTGGTGGGACTAAAGAGACTCTGCAAACTAAGGCTACTTAATGGAAGGCACAAAACTAAAGAGAACAGAGTGAGTGCCAGTGGTAGAAGTTACCAAATAAGTGAGGGGCCTGAGAGAGAATTCAGGTGTAGGAGGTCTGGGATAGAGCCAGAGATCCTGCAGTTCTAACAAGGTCCCAGGGGACGCTGATGCTACTAGTCCACAAAAGACACTTTGAGTAGCAAGGGTTAAGCTACTTTTAAAGGGCAAGTCAAGAGTGTAAGATTCCATGAAGGGTATTGTTTCCCCCATGCTTGTGAAAGCCTTCCAGTGCCACTGGGAAGGGGGTACAGGGATATATCTCACAGTCTTGACCTCACAGAAGTAAGTAAACTCCTTGAATCTTGTTCTTAAAATGAAACACCGGATTGCTGAACTGACAGCACTGAGGATTAAGTTTCCAAAATCCTGGGCGTTTCATACCCACCTCCACTGCCTTTGCCTTAATGATGTGCATCCCTCCTTAATGATGTGATCCCTCCCTCCTAGGATCTGCAGAGATGATCTATGCTGTCTCATTGGTGGTCTCATTAGTCCTTACTTCTTCCTTAAAGCAGGAGGACTTCAGAGCTTGCTGACACAGAGAGTTCTACATGTCTAAGCACACAGCTGCTCAAGCCCTCAAACATCTGAGCTAAGCAGCTGCTCAGAGACAATCAGTCCACCTCCCCCATCTCACAGACGGGGAAACTGAAGTCCAAACAGGCCGAGCTCCCCAACCAAGGCCTCACAGCAGGCAAGAGGATAAGAGCCATGTCCTTTGCCTCTCAGGATAGTTTTTTGACCCTGCACAAGCTACAGGCGTCACAGGCACCTCAATTTTCCCAACTGGACAATGGAGATGGCACTACCTGCCCAGAAGGTACTTTCAGATGATCCAAGAAAGTCACAAACAGTATATCCTGAATGCTGGCATAATTTATAGGTTATGGATATTGACTCCTTTAGGATTTTAAGACTCTACTGTAAATTGACATCTCACCAAATCATGTAGACACAGGATTCAAATTTTACTATACAGGTTAAAAAAAAGTGTCCAATAATAGGTCTGAGCCTTTGGTGGGGTGGAAAACTAGTTGCAGTCTTAAAATCACAGAGGATACAGAGCCCAAAAGGGCCCTAAGAATCATACCCCCACAAGCCTTAACAAGAATTGTGGTCAATCGCAGGGGGTCTAGGAGTCTCTGATGTCCATACATGGAATTTCTGGAGACGGTGCAGATTAAGAAACCCCAGATCATTCCAACTACACCAAGTGTTTATTGACACCTACTCTGTGCAAGGCAGTGTGGGCACCGGGGACACCGTTGTGACAACAGATCCCGTGTACGCACCGACGGGTTTACAGCCAGATCAGCCTCCCTCAAAGGTAGTACTTGGGGTACCTTGCCCCTGACTATACATGCAGATTCCTGGACTCCACCCTGAACCTACTAAAACAGGAATCCAGGAAGATGTGTTTTGTAAAATACCATTTTCCATGTGATTCTGATTCACAGTAAAGTTGGAAAACCATTTGTCTAACTCCAGTGGCCTCATTTTATAGATATAAAGTCTGAGGCTAACAGAATAGAACGGATTTGCCCCAAATCCTGTAGCCTTTCAGCCCCCAGGACCAAACCAGATCTGGCTGTTCTCTCCCTGGAGCAGACCCTGAGCTTTCTGAAGGCAAGGGCATTTTGTCACTGTGCTCTGGCTCATCTTGGGCCCTTGATAACCAGCCGAATGCATGAATGCTCATCAATGGGGCAGGTAGTCAGTTTACTAACTCAGGGCATTCTGGTTCTAGAGTTAGAAAAACTTCAGTTTCATTTCCTGGGACTAGGTAGACCCCAGTTTCCCTGACTGAGGGCCAGCTAACAGAATAAAGGTGTCTACTCCTGGGTTGTTGGGAGGATTAACTGAGCTCATCTATACAAAGTATTTAGCTCAGTGTCTGGGACAAAGTTAGGTCCTTTCAGTAAAGGCGAGCTACCACCAAGACACGATTTTCCGAGAAAGTTTATGAAAACAAGGTGTGTTCCAGTGTTTGCGACAGCCATGTCTGGGGGGACAGGAGAGGAAATGGGATTCTCATAATATAACTGTGGGTCCTGCGGAAGCCACCTGTTTCACAGCCAATCCAATTCAACTGGCTCTGGCTGATAACAGGATTTAGTGAGTTTCCTCATTAACAGGATGTCATATGCCCACGTGGAAACTCGGTGTTCTTCAAGGAAAGAAAAAAGTGCTTAGTTAATAGTGGCATTGTACAATAGAGACAAGGCCACAAGACCTTTAACAGCAGGAAAGGCACGAACAATGCTTTTCAAAAGACAGCGATTCTTATGCAACGGCAATCACTAATGTTATGTAAAAGAGCACGTCTGCATTTTTCAATCCAGAAGTAATTTTAAGTTTCTTTAATTCTGTAGCATCAAAGATTTGTCTATAAAAGCTGTGATTGTTTTCCTGCAGCAACCCTCTTTTGCTGCTTTTCTTCCCCTCGGTTTCCAGAGGTCCTTTTGCTACAGGAAGCAAAGGGCTTGGGAAGGAGCGTGGTGAGAGAAGTGGGGTTTGTGGAGGAGACCGGCAGAATTAATGGGGCAATCACATTAAACAATAAATTGGAAATGGATTGTGACTGGCTGCTCTAAATAACGGCTTCTGGTATCTGCATGCTTTTACTTAACATTCCACTAAAAGAATCGATTAGTGTTCAAACAGCCACACACTCACATGCACACACAAATGGAATTTTAATCTTTTTTTAATCACTATTTAGGCGTGCCTGGCACCCTTTGGAGATAGGAAGGCATGGTGGTGAAGCAAGCCAACTGCACTCCGCTCCAGAAGAAAGATTTGTTAAAGTGCATACTCTAATCCGGAGACCGCAGACTTGGCAAAGCCTCCTTGGACAGGACACTTGGGTCTCTGGTTGATCTGGCTGGTGTCTTCAAAACAACGCAAGGGCTGTCTGCTCTTTCTTAGCAACGCGGAAAGCAAAACTGAGCAGGTCATCTGCTTCAGCTGGGGTCTATGGTTGTATTGCAGACCTGATTCTGCTGAAATTTTGGGGTGGTTTCTCACCTTCCTCTTAACTACTCCTGCAAAAGCACTAGAATGATTTTACTTTGAGGTTTAAATGACTACATAATTCCAAACATTTGTTTATCTGCTAAGTAGATTATTCTAATAACTCTCTCTCACACACACACAAACACATATACACTCAGCAAAGCATTCACTTCAAGGTTACCTTCAAGGTTATACTTCAAAGAGGCCCAAGTAGGGCTTAATTTAGCCAAAAACATAAAGTTACTTTAAGCAAGGAAGTTTGGTCAATTGGATAAATGTTCTCTCTGCATGAGTTTTGAGGACATGAGTTGGATTGTTTTTATTTGTTCATTCACCCAACAAATGATTATTGAGGGCTTACTATGTCCAGAGGACTCTGGGAGAGACAAAGATAAACGAGATAGTCCATGGCCTCAACAGACAGTATGGATATGAGACCAGTGTATAAGAAAGGGAAAAAACACACACCACTATAACACAGTGCCTTGGAAGTGGTACAGATAACTTCTATCAAGTATTTACAAGAGCCAAAAATTAAATTCTGCCTAAGCTGATCAAGGATGAATTCCTATAGAAGCAGAATGTCTAACAGGAGCCTGAAAGAATGGGTAGGACTTTGACCAGCAGCAATGGAGGTAGCGGGGCTGGACCACAGCAGAGGGAAAGCACATGCCAAGAAATGGGAGGGTGGGGTTGTGAGGGACACATTTACTTAATGGCAAGGAGTCTCTTTTGGCTGGAGTGAGTTGCACAAAAGAGTCACGTGCAACAGGACAGAAATGAAGTCTGGACCAGAGCTGGAGGGCCTGACATCCGAGCTGCTTGGCAGGTGGGGGCGATAGAAGGACTTCAAGCAAGGAACAAGCATCAGCAGAGCTCCAAGAATGAAATGTTCTAATACTACCTGTCCACTCTCGATGAATCTCAGAACTGTCTTCCTGTGAGCGATGTGGGGAGAAAGGTGATTTTGCTTTCATTCAGAGGAAATGGCCCCTGTTCGTGGGTTGAGGACCACCCATTCCGGCACCCCACGAGTCCGAGTTCAGTGAGGCTGATCCAACCTCAGCTCCTGGCCAGTGGGCTGCTGTTTTGAGAAAACCTACCTTTCATCCTTTGTTTTGTATAGATGGCTCTAGAAAAGGTCATTTGCTACTTCAGGTGTGAAAGCTCATTAAAAGACTTTTTAATCAAGACCAAGTTGTGTGAGAAAACAATCACACCTGAAAGGTGCTGTTTACGAATGGAAGGATGCACAACAACTCAGCGTCCGTGAGACTTGAGTTTGCTGGGCCGACGTCTGGCAAGTCCTGCTATTCCAATCAGCAACTGGGCTGGGTCAATTTCCCTGCTCCGATAACCCTGTTGTCTCAACACCAGGATGTTGGGATTTGAAATCTGCACGGGGCCCCATTCCCTAAGAAGAGCAACGTCCCTCTCAGACAGGAGCCGATCCCGCATTTCCAAGGGCAGAACCACACCACCCTCCAACTCACCCTTTGTTTTTTATAGCTGGGTCCAGAAAAGGTCATTTGCTACTTCAGGTGTGAAAGCTCATTAAAAGACTTTTTAAACAGCAGGGAGAAAAAAAAGTCAAGATATTTTGGAATGTCTATTATCTAAAGGGCAAACAGAACCTTCAGTAACTTTTCCCTTTCATTCCAAAAGAACAATTGTAACAATGTCTTCAGAGTAAATACCTAAATGTTTTATCACTGGGGGGAAAAATAACAACTCACCCTGACTGATAATTTGATAAGGTTCATTTGCGTCTCTCAGCCATCCATCCACCCATCCCTCCATCTGTCTGTCCATCCATCCACCCACTGCAATGTACAACGAATACGAGCACAAGCCAGGCTCTGCGAGGTGTTGAGGACACACTGGTGAGGAGGACAGACAAGGGCCCCGCCCTCGGAGAGCTTATAGGAGTGTACGTGGTGGGGGGAAATACAGACTTTAATCCAGAACGAAAATATGTAAAAATAGCTACAGTGGCAGGTGCACAAAAGAGAAGTACATGGGACAAAGAGAGTCCCTGTCTTGCAGATCACATCAAGAGAGATCTTATCCGGTCACCAAGGCTTCCCCGAGGAAACTGGATTAGGAGTTAACTCAGTAGAAAGAGAACAGAGCATCCCAGACAGAGGGGAAAGCAAGGACATGTGGCAGGACAAACATGAACACAGGAGGGACAAAAGAGCAGTGTGTGTGGTGCACAGAGAAGGAGGGGAAGTCTGCTGGGGATGGGAGGTGGGCAGGGATAAGGGTTTTTTGTCTTTGCCCCAGGAGCATCTGGAAATGCATGTTTTATCTAAGAAGAAGGCAATACCAGGTTGCATTTGGAAAGTTCTCCTGCAGCCAAATGAAAAAGGGATTAGGAGGCCAAGAGGAAGGGTGGAGGCCAGGGAGGAGGCTATCACCAGGGTGCAGGCAGAGATGGTGCTAGTCTGGGCTAGGAGGGCAGAAGTGGGGATAGGCACGGAGAGAATTTTTTTTTAAATAAGGTCATGAGGGTCCTGTGGGTCTGAGTCAAGAAGTGCAGTTTGAGAACTTGGGCGCTCAGGTGAGAAGTTCGTCTGTAGGGTCTGGATGCCCACGGTCTCACGGACGCAGGTGCAGCCCAGCTGGGATCTGAGCCCAGCTCTCCCCTCACCTAGCCTGGAGTTTGTTTCATCACACGTTACTTTCAAGTTTCAGTACTGTCCATAGAAAGCAAGGTAGAAAGTCAGCTCTGATGAGATTGAATCTTATGTCTATTTCACTTGCAGGAATTCAGTGATACACAGTCAAAGCAGAGAGAAATCCAAACTGCAGAGGCTGGTGATCCTTTTGTCCTCATGCTCAGTGTGCCATGTACTCACAAGACGTCCCTTGGGGCCTCACTCTCTCGAGCCCCCAGCAGTGTGAGCACTGTGGTGCTCTTGGGAGGGAAGTCTTCTCATCACCGGAGAAGGCACTGCGATTACTTCAACCAAAGAAATAGGAATCAGTCTTCATGCTGGAGGAAAAACTGCCTCAACTGGACTTTTGAGAGGTGGTTTGTCCTCATATTCCATGGGCAATTGTCAAGGATGATTCTGATTTTATGTTATTTTCACCATAAGTGGTGAGTTTATTATAGCCTAACCCTTTCATGAGACGAGCCTTGACTATATTATTATTGCCATTATATCCACTTTGTAGATGACAAAACTGAGGCTTGGAGAGAAAAATCAATACGAAAGTGGTTTGCAAACTGCCAACCACCGCATGAGTGTAATCATCACAGCTAATCGTACCTACCGCACGCATCTGCCCCGTCCTTTCCTGATCTCGGTGTTCTAGAAAGGTTCTGTAATAGGAACACAGTTCTCAAGAAAGGAAAGCTTGCTGAGGTGAGTCATGTCTGCACCAAAGGGGCAATTCACAAGGGGTCCTGAACATCTCTGTCTAGCTGATGTGTGATCGATCACAGGAAACCCTCTAGAAAGTGCTCACAGAGGCTTGGCGAGTGGGCATGACATAGGCCATTATACTGCTCTGCACACAGCTGTGGGTAATGGGAAAAGCAGGCAACACTGGCCAGCTCAGTAGAAGGCAAGTTCCAACCCTTCGGGGACTGAATAATGACTGCAAACACATCCTATTAGTCTCCATGCTGGGGCCTTGGGAACTAGCCACCAAGTAACAGAGTAGTTTATCTATTCACAGTAATAATTATAATCCCCTACATTCTGAAGACAGCAAAATACAGTGCATAAGAGCAGTTGCTCTGTAGTCAGAAAGACCTAGGCTTGTGCCACAGTTCTGCTTGTTAGCTCTGCAACCTTGGGCAACTTATACTATTTTTCCCAAGCCTTGGTTCCCCAAGTATAAAGCGGGGGAAATTAATAGTATCTAGCATAAAGGTCATTGTGAGGTTTAAATGATTAAATATAGCAAGTATAGCTCTTAGCAGTGTTTGGTGTTTGGGAAGCACTAAAAATGGTAGCCGCCATTATTAGTTATTATTTGGGTAGTACTTTATACTTTGCAAAGCATTTGTATATATACTTATTTTTTTATCACAATCGCACTAGGGCGAAGGCAGACATCACCAGCCTATTGTAATAGGCTTCCTTGCAGATCCCAGGCTCTTTCTTTCCCAACACTGTGCCCCAAGTGGGTCTGAGCAGTCAGTTAGCATTAGTCAGGGGACAGGACCCGTCAGTCACATCTGTCTTGGAGTTACAGGAGTGAATTCCCAAGTATACCTGGTAGACAATGATTCTACAATCTTAGCTCTTCAGGCTGGCTGGCTAGTTGCTTGCTGCTACAAAGCTCCCCCAAGAGGGGCAGAGGGTGGGAAGTAAGGTGGGGGAGCAGCATGTGACCAATGGTGGCCCCCTTCTCTGGTGCTGTCCTTGCCTCATGCATACCTGCTGGGACTTTCTCTTGTGTCCGCCCCATAGAGTCCCAGAATCTTAGCTGCCGAGTAGGGGCTGAGATGCTGTCTTCTTGGAGGGTCCACTGGATCCAGGAAGCCTTTCTTTGCTACAGCACGTAGAAGGTCACTGAGATTGACTTGGGCACTTAAGGGATGGGAAACTCCCTTGCTCCATACAGATGGCTGCAATTATTAGAAAATTCCTTCTGGTATTAGCTCCTTGGGCTCCTCCCTGGCCCACGAGAAAGGAGCCCAAGATGATCCTGGCCTCCTCCATCTGCTGGCTTTGAGGCTCTGAACCCTTCTCCTCTTTGGTGGAGGCCACAAAGGGCGCTGAGCCTCCTTGGCAGCACCCAGCCCTCACTCCCCCACCTCCCTCTCACTTTGGCATTCTCATTCTTACATAACGATTTCTTTGACATATGGTGCCCCAGGCAAGATACATGAGATGCAGCCACAGCACTGCACAAAGGGTAGTTTTCCTAGAATACACCATGATGCTATGAAAGCAGACACTCCTACAGGAATGAATCCAGACCCTCAGGCAAGCTTCCCTAACCCCTCTGACCAGATAACAGCCCCTGAGGGGTGCCCTTACAGCATCCTCAGTGCTCCTTTATGATTTTCTCATTCATTTGAGTGATCATTTGATTACTGTCCAGCTCTCCCGAAATCATGAGCTCCACGAGGGTAGGAGAGATCAATTTTTGTTGAATGAATGAATGAATGAGTGGAGACACCTTTTGTTTTATCTTTTCTAGATGAAGGAAAGGTCACCCAGGGATTAGACGTGTCTAATATAGTCACAAGGATTTAATACCACAAAGGGGTTTGGAGGATTAACTTTATCCTATGACTAAATGGCTCAGGTCAACTAAATGGGCTAAAAAGCTCTAAAGAGAGCTGGCTCACCCGAGCCTAAAATGATTTCTAAAAGATACAACAGGCTTTGAACTCTTCCACCTTCTTCCTTCTTTCATTTTCAAACTGTTTCCTTTCTGAATTCCTCACTAAGGTATGTGGCAGAAGTTGCTGTATGTCCCCTAGGAGCTGTTCTCCTTTCCTTCCACAGTTATAAAAATTTTAGCTGGGAATATGACTGCTCGGAATAATGATGATATTTCCCTGACGTCCCTGCAGCTAGATGTGGCCCGACTACGTTCTAACCAAGATGTGAGTGGAGGAGTTGTGTGATAGCCTGCTATGGTTTGAATGTGTCCCCCAAAGCTCATGTGGTGGAAACTTAGTCCCTAGGGCAATAATGTTGGGAGGTGGAACTTTAAGAGGCACTTAGGTCACCAGGGCTCTGCCCTTGTGAATGGATTAACACTATTATCTCAGGAGTGGATTCACTATTTGAGGGTGGGGTCCTTATAAAGGATGAACTTGGTCCCCAGCCCTCTCTCTCATGCATGTGACACCTTCTGCCATGTTATGACACAGCAAGAAAGCCCTCACCTCGTGTCGCTCCTCGATCTTGGACTTCCCAGCCTCCAGAACTGTGACCAAATATATTTCTTTTCTTTATAAATTATCCAGTCTTTGGTATTCTGTCACAGCAGCACAAAATGGACTAAGACACAGCTTCATGAAACCTACCTGGGAAAAAGTCACTAATGTGCCCCTTTGCCTCTCTTTTTCATCCCTCCCTCTGTCTTGATGCCTAGAATGCAAATGCCACCATAATGGACCAGGAGGTGGAGGTCCATGCCCTAGGGATGGCTGAAGCCATTAGCAGGATGCAGTCTAAGTTCTTGAGGACTTTGTGGAGCAGAACTGTTATACCAGACCTGGACTGCAAACATCCAGACTTTGAAGCAAGAGAAAAATAAACTTCTATCTTGTTGGAGTCATTCAAATCTACTCTTAACTGATATGAGCTTCTTCTCTTGAGGTTTGAAAGACTGGGAAGCCAGCTTGGTATGGTGGAGAGGATGCTTAAGGAGGACGCAGAAGACCCAGGTTTCAGACTCCTGTCTCTGCATCTATGAAGAGCAGGACCTTAGGCAGGTCCCCTTGTCTTCCTAGGTCTCCATTCTTTGTAGAATGGCAATCAAAATAATATCTGCTCGTGACATGATTACCTATGTAAGAAATGCTAACGAATCTACAAAAAAGCTAATAGAACTAGTGAGTTTAGCAATGTCACAGGAAACAAGGTTGACATAGAAAACTTAATTTTATTTCTAAATACTAGCAATGAAACATTGGAAATTGAAATAAAAATACCATTTACAGTGTCAAAAATATTAAATACTCAAGAGATAAATTTAAGAAAATGTATAAGACACTGAAAACTACAAAACACTCATAGAGATATCAAAGATCTAAATAAATGGAGAGACAAATACCATGTTTATAAGTCAGAAGACTCAATATTGTTAAAATGTCAGTCCTTTCAAAATTGATCTATAGACTCAATGCAATCTTTATAGAAATTGACATGCAAAGGACCTAGAAAATAGCCAAAATAATATTTTTTTAAAAGAGAAACAAAGTTGGAGGACTTTTGCACCCTAATTTTGAGGAGATTCTGCATTACAGTGACCAAGACAGTGTGGTACTACAGTAAGGATAGACACGTGGTCAGTGGAGCAGGAATTCTAGACGCATATGCAGCCAGCCGATTTTGAACAAAGGTTCTAAGAAAACTCAATAGGTAAAGGATAATCTTTTCAACAGAGAGTGCCCAAACGATTAGCTAACCATAAGCCAAAAAATAAACCTCAACCCTTACCTTACACTATACACATTGCAAATCAAAACCACCACGAAATATCATTTAACACCTACCAGCATAGCTAAAAAAGTGGAATTTAAATTTAAAAAGTGGAAAATTAAAAGAGTCGGTGAAGATGTAGGTGGAGAAACTGGAACCCTTGTGCATTGCCAGTGAGAATGCAAAATGGTGCAGCTGCTGTGAAAAACTTTGGCGGTTTCTCAAAAGATTAAGCACAGAACTACCATATGACCCAGCAATTCCACTCCTAGGTATATATCTAAAAGAATTGAAAGCAGGGACTTGAACAGACATTTGCATACCAATGTTCCTAGCAGCATTATTCACAATAGACAAATAGCAGAAACAACTCAAGTGTCCATCAATAGCTGAAGGTAGAAAAAAGATGTGGCATAAACATACAATAGAATGTTACGCAGTCGTAGAGAGGAACGGAATTTTGATGTGTACTACAACATGCATGGACCTTGAAAACATTATGCATAGCAAATAAGCTTGACATAGGACATACATCATATGATTCCACTTATATGAGGTACCTAGAATGGTCAACTTCATAGGGACAGACAAGAGGTTACCAAGGAGGAAGGAGAAAAAGGGGGAGCCATTGTTTATAAGGAGCTGTTATTGGGTGGAATGATAAAAACAATTGCGGTGTAGACTGTGATAATGGTCACTCAACACTGTGGACAAATTTAATGCCATGGAATCGCACACTTACGAATGGTTAAAGAGACAGCTATTACGTTACACATATTTTACCACAATAAAAAAAGAAGTATACCTCCTTTCTCCTCCCCTCCTCCCTAAAAAGGCCAATCCTTCCAGTTTTCAACACTTACATATTCTAAAGCCCCTCTGGTGATTCACAATGTATATTAGCATATGAAAGGCTCTATGAAGTCTCACGGAAAAGGAAGCTAACTTTGTTTAATCCAGCATTTCACACGTTTATTTGACTAGAAGTTCCCCCCACCCTTCTACCCCTGCTCCCTAGAGAATTAACATCCTAGGGGATACATCATGGACCTTTTTTGATGCTTATAAGGATATGGTTGATGAGGGAGAACATAACAGATTCCTCCCCTCAGCAACATGCAATCCAGTTTTGTTTTGGTTTTTTGTAAAAAGCATGTTGATAGGAAATTACACAAAGCTTTCAAGCCTCCGCACCAACTTGGAAGGAGGGAGATTCGGTTTATGATAATATAACATTTTCTAAAGGAAAGTTTGGATCAACTTCTGAAGCATCTGTCATCCATCTGTCAACTTACCCACCCGTTCATCCATCTACCCATTTATCTAATTTACGTTTATTGTGCAACTTCTGTTTGTCGGCCTTAGGTGAGGTACTGCAGTGACTCTCAAAAAAGAAAATGGGCCGGGCGCGGTGGCTCACGCCTGTAATCCTAGCACTCTGGGAGGCCGAGGCGGGTGGATCGCTCAAGGTCAGGAGTTCGAAACCAGCCTGAGCAAGAGCGAGACCCTGTCTCTACTAAAAAATAGAAAGAAATTAATTGGCCAACTAAAAATATATAGAAAAAATTAGCGGGGCATGGTGGCGCATGCCTGTAGTCCCAGC
>CAUYMX010102880.1:0-23849 GCA_963573855.1 Lepilemur septentrionalis
ATTCAGAGGGTGTCGGGCAGGTGGGAGGAGTGAGGAAGGGATGGGTAAATTCACACCTAATGGGTACTGTGCACCACCTCTGGGGATTGGTCACTCTTGCAGCTCCGACTTGGGCGGTGCAAAGGCAATATATGTAACCAAAGCGTTTGTCCCCCCATAATATTCTGAAATAAAAAAATTAATGAAAAAAACACAAATATTTCTTGAACAAAAATTAACTTTCAAAATATTTCATGTATAATAGTGCAATGATAAGAGCCAAATATAGATGGACAACCTTCCATACCCTTTCTTTGAAACTCTATCAGCCATCTTATTCCTTTCCATCTGCCATTTATATTCTTTCTCTCCTCTTCCCATCCTCAAATATTTATGAACATCATATATTAAAATCTGCATGCAAATCCAGAAATGCTCATTACCCGCTGACTTTGAAACAGGTTGCAACTTGTAGAGGGTAGATTCTCTAACACTGTTTACAAATAGTTTATCCTAGCACTGTTTTGCCTTTCAAAGAATGGCTTGCAAATGTCTCTCCTGTGCTGAGATTTTCAAGGGGGTTTGGGGGAGGGAGTTGTGAAGGTTCTGCTACATGAATTAACAGGGTCACAGCAAAGAAAGCAAACTCCATCTCTTGTAGTCAACCCAACAATGATAAATGTTGTATTTTATTTTCTAAAGCATTATCTTTTAAGAAAGCAGCCAAACAAGTAAAAATTGGATATCTCAGCATAAATAATACTTTATTTCCACTTGTCACTAATACTTGCTGCTGACAAATTGTTATAAATATTTGAGATGCTAAAAAAAATTGCAGTCATTGTGCTGAAACCAGTGAATACATTTTTGAAGAGATGACAAGGAGTTGGCCTTAATATGGGAAAAGATACTATCCATATAGAGATAGGGGTTTCTGTGTCTCTCTCTGATCCTTCTTCTTTGGAGGAGGGGGAAGGAAAAAATAGATAAGAATGGGAGTGAGGCTAAAGTCCAAAAAAGACATAGGCACTGATATCTTTACCCTCTCCCTGGGGCAAAGTTCTTCCAAATTACTCATTTGGACACGTCTTCAAGTTTCTCAAAGATAGGTTTAATTTTTATTTAGTCTAGCCACATAAGGCATCATATTAAATGATTATTAAGAAATAACATCCTTATTGCTTTTCAAAATAATTCTTTAAAGAATACCTTTTAGTGTTTTTCAAGTTTGTTAATAGTAATAGCAATCCCGAGAATAGTAAGAACAAAAATTAAGCGTCTTATACACAGGCAGGTGACAGGAGTACAGATTCCTTTCTGCTTCTTTGTTCTTTTGCAGCCAAGATTTCAGATTCATGCTTTGGCTCCCTGGGGAAGCTCTCTTATTTGCAGAATTACGGTTCTATTATCTGAGAAGGAGCACCTGGTAAATAAAAGAGTCTTTCTGTTCAGAAATACCTGGGTTCTAGTCCTGACTCTTGGATAAAGTAACCACTCTATGCCTTAGTTATCTTACTAAGATAACTAAGGGAAAAAAATAATATTATAATGCTTATCTTAAATTTTTTTAAGGAATAAATGTGATAAGACAAAAAAAGCACAATACCCAGCATATAGTAAGCACTCAATAAATATAAGCTATTACTAGTATTATTATTTTTATATCTCCAAAACTCATGCCAGACTGTCCCAGGGTCTGTGGTTGTTTTGTTGCTGCTTTAAGATCTGAGTCATATGAAATTTGACTCTAATTCAGCTCTATTTCCTAAATTAAACATCTTATGTAATTAGCGTCTCCTGTCTGGTTTTTTTTTTCCATAATTATCTTTTCTTTCTCCTCTTAAACAGCATTGCCACCCATGTAGTTTTTTCAAATTACAGCTTTCATAGCCTTAGCTTATACAACTGCTGAAATGGCCATCTTTTTTTCCCTTTAATACATCAAAAAAAAAAAAAAAAAAAGAATCCTCAGGGAGGGCAACCCTGTTCTTCCATCATTTATGAAGGTCCATCCCAGAACAAAAGAGAACCACACTAATATTTGCTTTGTCCCAACAGTGAAATGTCCCCATTCTCCTCTTTACCCTCAGCTACCTCCTCAATTATCCTCAATTGGAGCTGTGTGATGGGTGAAATGTCCTGACTTCAAAGTCATGCCGGCCTTTGAATTAAATGAAGATAAACTAGATATGTCTCCAACCCACTCATTCTCTAAGCCCATGGACCCTAAGGTCTACTAGGTTCTCTGTCAGACTTAGCAACCAATTCGGATTGTAAGATATGAGATGCTGAAAAGCTTAGAAATAAATGCAGTTCATTCTCCTATAAGTAGAGATGAGTTCCTGCCAGGTTCATCCAGGGAGATGGAGCATAAAAGAAAGGCGGAAATGGCAAGGCAAGGGGAAACTTTCTCATGTCAGAAATTTAAGTTTATAATTAATCAGAAAGAGCAGACATAGTAAACACACACACAAAAATTATTTACTATTTTTTTTACTTTGTCTTTTGCATTGCCCCTTTTCTTCTCTGCTTCAATTCAACTTTAAGAAAATAAAATCTTAATGCTGAGATTTACCAAGAAAATATATTTCACTTCAAATGAAAATCAGTGAGACTGCTGGTTCTTTCATCAATTGTATAGATATCCCACTGGGTAACAAGTTTAATGGATGACACAGGAATGTTTTAGCAGATAGATTACCCTAAAACACTGCCATCATCTCGTGCACATTAACATAACTTTCTCAAGCTGTGGAATTCATGATGAGTTGGAAAGTTCGCTGACTCCGTGTTTTCCTAAAACGGCCTTAAAAGAAGACTCCACATACAGTTAGCTCTTTCCTCGTATGTGGGGGTTAGGCTTCATCATTTAGGAGCTGTTATTTTCTCTTGCAGGAATAAAAATAAAATATAGCTACTTTCTCAATCTCTTAAACTAGAAGGGCCCATCAACTATGATGATATCAACCAGCATAAATGTCAAAGTCTCCTTCCCTGTGCTGCTACACATAAATTACTGAAGGCTCTAATCTGCCTGAAATTGAGAAATTTTAAGTGTTTCAGTTATAAGAAATTCAAATGTTTTTATAAAATTTTACTGAGTACTTTAGTATATTATCTGGGACGGAGTAATCATGTTAGAGTAATTGTTTCATTAATGGACCTATAATCCACTGAGGAAGTTACCACTATTTCCCTCATTTTTTCAGTGAGGTATCCTAGCCTTGGGAGGTATGTCCTAATGTTTAAGTAGCATGTCCCAAAATAAATGGGAAAAATGAATCAGATCTGATTCCGAAGCCATTTGCTTAGCCACCAAGTTTGGCTTGTTGTCATTTAAGAGGGTACATAATAAAAACATCTACAAATACTTCTAAGGTACAGACACTAAAAAGAGAATTAATGTGAAAGAAAAGGAATAATGGAGATGTGATGAAATAAAATCAGATAAGAACGGAGTCTATATCAACTGCCCCCATCTTTTTCAGTGTGAAAAATAACCACGCTGAGATCAGAATAAAGGACTCTTTGTTTCCACATGCAGAGGACAAAGCATCAGGCATCTGAGGCTGAGTGTTGTAGCTGCCACTCTCTTCCTGATTCCCTGCTTGAGGGTCCAATTAAAATAGAAAAAAGGCTGAAGTTTGTGTTTATCCGTTACCAATAGCTATGTATTATTCACTTTGATTTCTCTAGGCACAAAGACAGTTGGGTTTGTAGGAGGGAAGAGGCAAAGAGAGCAGTGACTGCCATCTGCTCAGATCATAAAGGGCAGCCTGTCAGCAGAGTGCTTAATAAAGCTATTCCTTCCCAAGAATGCTTATCAACTGTAGGGGTTAAAGGCCACTGAACCCTGTGCAGAGTTAGCCTGGCCAGAGCTCAATGAAGTTTCTGTAACATACCTCCCTCTCTGCCCATATCCGCGTTGCAGCTGCCCTATTGTCGACAAGACACCAAATACCCACCCCTGTTACTAAATGCAAATAACTCCACTAAACAACTGGAGACACTGGAGTATCTAAGTGCTAAATGAATATCTAAATGAGTCAACGTGTGTATCATTCAACTGACTGTAAAATGCTAGTCAAATGTAAGGTGGTATTAAAATATAGATTACTTTCATGTATTATGACATCTCAACAACTCAGAGAAGTTGGTTATACTGACAGTTTTCAGATAATAACACCATGGTACTGTTTTCGGATGATAACATAATACTCCAAATGTTTTCGCAAATGTCTGGACTACAAAGTAGTACAGCCTCAACTCAAATGTGGGTCTTTTCATTCCCATTCCAGCAACTTTTCCACTGTATCATAGCTACCACATTTTGGTTGTTTCTGTTGTTAAGGTGGATATCTTCAAATACAATTATGGTTGAAATAGTTTATATTAGTAATAGTAAACCAACCTCAGACACATATCTTCTGGTGTTGGCTTATTATTTAATAATAATAAATAAGATCAACAACTTTTAGTCTTCAAGGATGTTTACCAGCCTATTTTTTAATTTTCCCATGAATGTTTTTAAACGCCAATATATTGTGCCCACAGTCACTTTTTTAATGTCATTTTTTCATACCACCAAGCCAAGAATGTCTTTACATCTACCTGGAACAAATTATTAATAGTTCAATTCTTCCTCCATTCTTTCAAAATCTGAAGAAACAGTAATGAAAAATAATATACTAAAGTGGAAGAATATGTTCAATTTCCACAAAAGCCACTGCCTGATTCTCTTCAGTCGATCTAGTGTCTTTGAATCTGTTGGTTTGTGAACCTGTGCTAATCTCATTGTATTAATATTAAAAACTGTCTAGAGTCCATGTGCTTTATTAAAGTCAAGCCCTTTTTGTCTACCTTTTCTGACCAAGTGAGAACTGACACTTTTGAAACTGGAATAAACCAAATGTCTGTGCCAGAACTCCCTTTCTTTCCAAATTACTCACATGTGTCCCAAACTGTTGGTGAGCTGGTGCTGAGTGGCTCTTAGATTTCCTTGTGCAGTTTGTCCCTACATGCCAAGCAATTGACTTATGGGTAATGTGGCATGAAACTTGCTTTTCCAATTGGAGCTCTCTTTTCAATTCCAACCACAGTCAGTGGTGATTGAATGTCATCACCTATAGATTGATTTTTGATCCTAAAATGCCACAAAGCATTCATCTCAGAATTGTTCCAAGGAGGTGACCGTCAGCATCTCAAAAACCACTACCAGCAGCATGTTTCATCAATCAATATATACAATATTTTTGTTAAAAATCTGAAACAAATCCAAGTTCTCCCAAACGCAAAGCCAAGTCCAGATGCATGGAAAATGTGAGTGATTTTTTCCCCACAACTGGCTCTGTTTCATACATACTTTGCAAAGATTTAGGATTTAGGGTAAATAATGTGCATGTTGGTTTTATTTGGTGGCATCCAAGAGGCCAGGTGAAGATAGGGAGCTATGGCTGACTTTTCCTTTGCATTCTCAGATTTGTTCAAATCCAAATGATTCAGTGGTGTGATTTTGTGGGAAGAAAAAAAAGCTGGAATAACCACAAGCACTCAGCATTCGTGAAATTCAGTCTACTGCTATGAAAAAGGCAACTTAATGAGCAAACCAGGAAATGTGATCTGGATTAAAGAGTGCCCTCCTTTAGAACAAAAGTTATTGACCAAACGGCAAATCTATGAACCAGAGTAAGATCTAAGCATGCAAAGAGGAGCAGTAGCTGAAAAGAAAAGTTTACTCTTTATATGTTCATTGTGAAAAAAAGGCTGTTCTAAAATTGATACTCATAATTTATACTAACAATGTAGAATATTTACAAAGAAGGAAAGAAGGAATTTTCAGTGTGGTATCAAATTTATGACATTCTTAATAAAATGGAATTGGGATTTTTGTTCAGTTAATCAGAAAAATTGGTTAAAGAAGGGAATCATAAAAGTTTATACAAATATAGATTAAGGATTTTATTTTACCTTAAATACATGAACATTCACTCAGCAATCTTTTTTTGAAGGGAAAATTTGGGGAGAATGTCTCCAATAATCAGTTTAAGCTTACCTTTCCTGTGTAAAACCACATGTATTGCATCATCCAAGACTTCCAGCAAGCTATCTTAATGCAAGATTTTTCTAGATATTTATGTTTCTCCAGTCTTTTAAAAATTCTCACCAATACCTAACTGAGCTTCATTTTTTTTTTAAACAATTTGCCTTTATCAAGCGGGTTTCCGTAGTGTAGTGGTTATCACGTTTGCCTAACAATTTGCCTTTATCAAGTTTTTAAAAAGCATTTGTTTTATAGAAACAAGTTTGTTCTCTAATACATAATCCATTGGCCTATGTAACGTTAAGTAAATTACATAATTAGAATATGGGCATAATTAATACACAGGTTTGAACAAAGACTCTTGGTAAGTATAAAACTCAACTATTGGGAGCAAATGGTGGGTTTAGCATTCAGGAATGTTCAGCACACTGGGGGCATCAATCATCTGTTCATCTCTGTTATCTATTGCCACAATAATGCTTTAATAACAAATAAACACATAACCAGAGTGCCTTATAACAACAAATATTTACATTTCCCACTCAAAAGTTTCTGGATCCCAAGGGGTTCAGCTGAACTGGGTCCCAGGCTGTAGGCTAGGATAAGACATGCTTCAAGGGAGATAGAGACAGACATTGAGAGAATGAGGAGGAAGGAGAGAAAAAGGCATCCACAGATTACTGTACCTACAGCCCAGCAAGGCTACAGTGCTTACACAGCCTAGCCCACTCAAGGATATGTACAGACCACCCAGGTATATGGGCAACAAAGCTATGGAATCTGTAAATAGCCCACTGATGTCAGCTATACCCAAGTTCAGACCACTGCGACCTATGGGCAGACTGCCTATGCAACTTCTTATGGACAGCCTCCGACTGGTTATACTACTCCAACTGTCCCCCAGGTGTACAGCCAGCCTGTCCAGGGGTATGGCACTGGTGCTTATGATACCACCATCGCTACAGTCACCACCACCCAGGCCTCCTATGCAGCTCAGTCTGCATGTGGCACTCAGCCTGCTTACCCAGCCTTGGGCAGCAGCCAGCAACCACCATGCCTACAAGGCCACAAGATGGTAGGAAGCCTGCTAAGACTAGGCAACCTCAATTTAGCACAGAGGGTTATAACCAGCCCAGCCTAGGATACAGACAGAGTAACTACAGTTATCCCCAGGTACCTGGGAGCTACTCCATGCAGCCAGTCACCACACCTCCATCCTACCCCCCTACACAGCTGACCAGTTATGATCAGAGCAGTTTCTCTCAGCAGAACACATATGGGTAACCAAGCAGATATGGATAGCAGAGTAGCTATGGTCAACAAAGCAGCAATGGGCAGCAGCCTTCCACTAGTTACCCCCCAAACTGTATCCTAGAGCCAGGCTCTAATTCAATATAGCCAACAGAGAAGCAGCTACAGGCAGCGGAGTTCATTCCAACACCCCAGTAGCATGGGTGTTTATCGGCAAGAGTCTAGAGGATTGAACTGGAGCATGAGGATTGAACTGCCCCTGATAACCGGGGCAGGGGAAGAAAGCAATTTGATCATGGAGGCATGAGCAGAAGTGGGTGGGGAGGAAGACACAGTAGAATGGGTGCTGGAGAGTGAAGTGGCTTCAATAAGCCTGGTGAATCCATGGATGAAGGGCCAGATCTTCATCTAGGCCCACCCATAGATCTGGATGAAGACTCTGGCAACAGTGCAATTTATGTGCAAGGATTAAACGACAATGTGACTCTAGATGATCTGGCAGACCTCTTTAAGCAATGTGGGGTTGTTAAGATGAACAAGAGAGCTGGGCAATCAATGATCCATATCTACCTGGTCAAGGAAACAGGAAGCCCAAAGGTGATGCCCACAGTATCCTGTGAAGACCCACCAACTGCCACGGCTGCCATGGAGTGGTTTGATGGGAAAGATTTTTCAAGGGAGCAAACTTAAAGTTTGTCTTGGTCGGAAGAAGCCTCCAATGAACAGCATGCAGGGTGGTATGCCACCCCATGAAGGCAGAGGAGTGCCACCACCACTCCGTGGAGATCCAGGAGGCTCAGGAGGTCCTGGGAGACCCATAGGTTGCATGGGAGGCCATGGAGGAGATAGGAGAGGTTTCCCTCCAAGGGGCCCCTGAGGTTCTCAAGGGAACCCCTCCAAAGGAGGAAATGTCCAACATCGAGCTGGAGACTGGCAGTGTTCCAATCCAGGTTGTGGAAACCAAAACTTCGCCTGGAGAACAGAATGCAACCAGTGTAAGGCCCCAAAGCCTGAAGGCTTCCTTCTGCCACCCTTTCCACCCTCAGGTGGTAATCGTGGCAGAGGTGGCCCTGGTGGTATGTGGGGTGGAAGAGGTGGCCTCATGGACCATGGCGGCCCTGGTGCAATGTTCAGAGGTGGCCATTACAGAGACAGAGGTGGCTTCCGTGGTGGCCAGGGCATGGACCAAGGTGGCTTTGGTGGAGGAAAATGAGGTGGCTCTAAGGGGCGCCCTAGACCTTTGATGGAACAGATGGGAGGAAGAAGAGGCGAACGTGGAGGACCTGGAAAAATAGATAAAGGCGAGCACTGTCAGGAGTGCAGAGACCAGCCCTGCAAGACACAGAAACCCCACAGAGCTGTATTGACTAACAGATTTATTTTTTAAACCAGAAAATGTTTTAAATTTATAATGTTGGCCACAACATTATGATTACTCTTTGTCTGTACCTTGGTATTTTTCACCATTTGTGAAGAAACATTAAAACAAGTTAAATGGTAACAACAACAACAACAAAGACATGCTTTATGTATCTTATTCTGGAACCCAGACTGAAAGGATAACAGCTACCTGTGATCTATGCTTCTCATGATGACCAAAGGGCAAGAGGGCCAGGCTAAATCATGCAAATACACTCCAACTCTCCCCTTATGTCAGATATACTAGACTCCCATCAGCCAAAGTGAGTCACATGGCCAAATCCAAAGTCACAGAGAAGGGAAATACACTCTACCCATCACAAGGCCATGTCAAGAGTGTGGATGCAAAATAGAGGAGTAATTGGGACCAACAACTTTATCCACTATAACGTTTAATAGAGTGAAAAAACAGAGCATTTAATCCAGAGAATTTATTAACTGGAAGTCAAGAGAGATTTGATTATACTTAGGTCCAAATGAAGTAATAAATACATTGACCTCTACATTTATTTCTTGGTTCATTCATTCACTAATCCATAAAATCAACAAAAATATATTGTGTTTCTCTTATGTGTCAGGTACTCTGGAAATGCGGGAAAAAAATGAGTAAAGAATTTCCTTTGCCCTTGACTATCTGATGGATTATCTATGCTGAGAGATGAAGAATGGTTCATACTAAACAGTAAAACAGAAACAATTTGATTTTTTGACTTTGAATGCCTCTATTAAGACAATTAATTTATCCTTCTACATATGGGTTTGCATGAACTAATGATAAAATCAGCTAATGTACTTTATTCTTAGCAACAAATAATTACACATTGCCTTTTACCCCCATCCCTTTAGAGTGTCACATCAGATATATTCAGTGCAAGAGAGCAAGGAAGGACAATGTATTCCTTGAGAGTAGGTCACTCTGAAGTGCTCTTCAGAAGGAGACACCTGAACAATGCCAGATCAATAAACAGGTGGGCATTTAACAACAGAGAGAAGCTTTGATAATAAGAGAAGTACTGTCTGTCCTTCTGGAGATATTCATGTTTCTCTCACAAACAAGTGTTAAGTATATTTATGGAGGTTCCATAGGGTAGAGGAGAGAATACTTCATTATTTAAGTTTCCTCCACTCAATTCCTGAAAGTGGAGTAAAAACTTAGACACTCAGGAAAGAGACTGACTGTGAAATCCTAGTCTAGTGCTTACTCTGCCACTAATCAGTAGTGTCACCTGTCGTGAATCACCTAACATCCCTAGGTGTTGCCTTCCCTAGAAACCACCCCTAATTGCACCTCTCTTCCCAAAGCTGGGATAGAAGGGACATTTAGATTGCTTTCTATCTTAATCCTATCTCTATTGCTTTGCCTATTAAGTTGTTTCATAATTATTATGTATTCATTTGCCTCTTATACTGCTAAGTTTCTTGAAATCAGAGCGAATATCTCAGGCCTTTTGTAGAATATATCTAGAAAAGAAAATAAGACATATTGATGATTGGTTTAAAACACAATTCTACAACAGGCTCCTCTGAAATTGTGTGAAAATCTGGTAAATTCATTTTGGCTGAAGAAATCCCAACATTTTTCTGAAAATAGACCTCATTATCCACCTCATTAAGTATAATAATTGCTATTATAGGACCCATGCCTAAACTCATTAGATTACTTTGATATTTTATTCTTCAACATTACATTTAAATTCTGGCTTGGTTATACAACTTTGAAAATAAAACTCAGGCCTTTAATCTGTCATATTCTGCTTGTGGACAATTAATAAAAATGCACAAAGATGAAAGTCTTGATATTTCATAGACTTGCAATAATGCTTTCCTAAAACAACACCCTTTTTAGCAGGCCACTGGTATGACATGGAGAAAATGCTTGAATATTAACTGTAGAAGAGAATTGAGGTTTCATCTGATCTAAGAGTTTTTATTTTATAGTTAAGAAAATTGAGATCCTGAGAGATGGAGTGACTTGCACCAGGGTAAGAGTACCATGAATCTCATAAATGATAGGCCTGGGACTTGCCACAAGTCTAACGTCAATTTTTTTAAAGGTTGGGGGGGACTACTTAATATTTTGCTTCCTTACATGCCACACATGTCACCGTCTTTTATTTGCCACCATGTCAACTCTTCATAAACATTCATCATTCCAGAACTCTTTACTTTTATTTACGAAGAGCTGTGTGATGATAGGCAAGACATTTGACCTCCCTGGTTTCAATTCTAATAAGGGACATGGCTAAGTCATACAGATGACTTTTAAGATCACTTCTACATATATTCTAGGCAATAAAGAGATTATAACAGGATTTAAGAATACTTACTATAAAAATAAGTTTATATATATATAGAGAGAAATATATATAGAGAGAGCGCACATAAGGTCGAAATACATATATTGAATATAAGGTTGAGATGTGTGTGATGACTCTGAGAGCTTAGCCATTGCTAGAGGGACTTTTTTTTCTATAATAGTAGGTTTCATTGTGATGCCTGTGGGTCTGTCCCTGGGTTCCTGAAGATTAATCCCTGGCCATGCCAGGGAGAAGCACACTGGCTCCAAGTTGCCCACGGGGTGCCCAAGCAGGTTCGATGTCCCTCCACCTCAGGGCATGCCCCGCTCTGATGGAGTTGCCAGGCAAGCAGCACCACGGAGAGATGGTGGGCAGGGAGCTCACAGTCTGAGCACCCCTCAGTCCACTGCAGGACCCAAAGAGGAAAGGTCTGAGCCCCACTCTCTGTTGAAGCCTTGGTATGATGGCTCAATTGTCTCTCTCCACTGCCATGACTCAGGGAGGGGAAGGCAGTAAAAGAGTCTGGTTGTAGGAATGCTAGCACTTTGGTTGTGTCCATCCCTCCCTCCAGGAGGCCACCTGCCCAGAATGTCCAGGCACTGAAGTCACGCAGGTCACCCAGGAGCCACTGGACCCCTGTAGCTCCTGAAGTCTGTGCCAGAGTTGGAGAATGTCTGTGTGGGAATGAGCGAGACAAATGCTGAGGAGTTGAAGCCCCCTGGCAAGGACAAAAGTGCACAATGAGTAGAGAAGCAATATGGTACCTGCCGTCTTGGCTTGGATCTGTGGGGCGGGAAGCACCCCAGAGGGGCTGGGAGCCTGATGCCTTGTCCACAAGAAGCTCCCAGCTCACTGGTGGCAGCAGCTATGGGCAGAAGGTCTCTCCAGCAGCTCAAGAACCCACCGTCCATCAGAGATGTGAGGGTGGAGGACAAATAAACTGCTCCACCTACCTTTGTCACTGGACTTCAAGCCTCTCAGGGGTTGATCTCCACTGCTGACGCCTTGCTCCTTCCTGCTCTGCTCCACAACTTCTTCTTATGGAGTCCCAGGTAGGTTCTGGCACATTTCCCACAAGATAATACCAGATCTATGTTTGCTTGTTTTTTCTTTTTCATCTAAAACTTTTCCTTCTTTCTGATACAATCTGGCAGCTAGTGTCTCTGGTCCACCATTTTCAAAATGGGAAGAATTATATAACTGGTAAGGGGGTAATGTTTTGGTTTTCTTCTAGTAATAGAATAAAAGTTTTATAAGTGAGTACCTTTGATCTATCATTAGGAATTTATTCCAAAGAAAAAGATTTATGTGAAAGAATATTCAGTATAGCATTGAACCAAACTGAAAATAATCTAAATGTCCAAAGGAGTGGCAATAATTTAGAAGAAGAGTTACAATTATCACCAGCCTCCCAACACCCTCAGCAATAGTAACCTCTCCCTTATTCTATGCTGCATCACCATCTGGACAAAAAAAAATATTAGAAGTGTAAGGGCTCCTTGTCATCATCTTCTCAGAACTCCTCATTTGATAAATAAGAGGTTGATAGCAAAGATGTCAAGTAAATCACCCACACCTGTAGCACTCTTTATAGTCACCATAGTTTCTCCTTGCATAATAAACAGGAGTGATGGCTCTCAATCTTCCTTGTCTAGACCAATACTAATCAGATTTTACCCTTTTTCTATAGCAGTTTTATTATTCTGCAAAGTACCCAGTTTCTACTAGCAACATTTCTCTTTTTAGGCCAGTTCTCCAAAGAAAAATTAGCATCATCCATGTATTCCAAAAGTTAACCTATTTTTTTGGTTGCTGATAGGTACAAAGGCAACATCACGTTGCATTGGTCCACACAGACAGTTTTCCATAGGCCTTTGTAATGCCTAGTAAATCTGGATTAAGTCTTTGGGTTGTTAACAAAAGAGGAAAAAATCCCTGGCTTTTCTCATAAAACAAAGAGGAAACCTTTTCTTAACTGTCATCTATCTTGCTCTTGCTCTTGGTACAAGACTAAGCATGTCTTTGAGTAGATGACATAAAATTCCCACCTCATGAAGACCTATTTCACACTTCAACTTCTGAACAATAGTATTTTCTAAGACATTGTCCCATAGAGAATTAAAGTAAATATTTTGTATGGCACTCAAAGACATTTGCAAAACCCACTAATCATTTCAGGTAATGGAAAAATAATGGAAGAAGCTCTGGAACTAGGCCACTAAAAGCTATCTTTTGAGGCTAACATGTGCAAATGGGTTGGCTAGGTTCTGCTGCTTTTAAAGCACAGTAATTTAGATATTGTTTAAATCTTTTTAACTGTGTCAGTATTTAAACTGCAATTTTATGTCTGAAGACCAGAGGCCCTGGTACGAATCTCTTGGAAACCTACTGCTAATTTATTCAGAAGTAATGACTTTAGTGACTATAAGAATTCACAACACATGTGAGTTTGAGGATACACCAGAAAGTTCACCAAAAGCCTGGAGCAACCTGCAGTTGGCTATTCTCACTGTGGAAGGCATAAAGAGCCTGTCTTCCCCTGAAGTAACAGATTCTACTTCCTTAAAGAGATCAATGACCTACCCAATTATTTGTCTGAGGCCTCCCTGCTTAAATCTGTTTTTCTTCCATCTGCTTTGAAAGCAGGTTAAGTCCTCTGGGTTATAAAAAGTCTGTAGCACAACCTGAAAACAATTGATATAAGCCTGTCTCCAAAAAGTCCTCATGACTACCCTGTTCGGGTCCCCCAAAGCACCACTGTCCATATGGAGAGGTGTTTCATAACCCTTCATTGCTTATTACTTCTTCCCAGTATTACAGTATATAAGCATCTAAAAGGGATGATTTCTTGGCCATGGTAGCTCATTTGAAATGCATTCCATAATTAACAACTTTGAAAGCAAAGAGGTAAATTTTGTCACATGTATTATTAAAGCAGAGTGAAATCTCCCAGGACCAAATTAGGCACTTGATTAAAAATGTCTGTGTTAAAAGAAACAAGTAGATAGGGAGTTGTGCTCTCAGCAATCCCAAATTAGCACACTGATTGAAGCGCCTGTTCAAGCCATGTGGAAAAGCAGACCTTGGGACCGCTTGGTGAATGAGGACTCAAGTGTCCCAACTTGAACACAGGTCAACCAGAATCAGTTTTAATGGGGTCATCTGAAAGTAAAGGAGATAAGGGACTCAGAAGAGAGACCCAATGAGCAAGTAATCATGGTGTAATGAACAAAGTAATAATTGGGAATTCATAAACCTGGATTCATTTGTTCTTCAACATTTCAATTTTATTTTCAAGTACTACGTGCTAGATTTTAGTGTTCCGATTTTTTCTCTGCCACTTCTGATCTTGGCCAAGATTCCTGCTTCCTCCGCACCTCTGTTCCCACTTGTATAAATTAGAGGGTGGGAAGAAATGATTACTAAGGGGATTCTTACATAATTTTAGGAAAAGAATGGAAGTTAAAACTAAGCAAAATAGGAGAAGATATTCACATGCTACACATCCAACAAAGGGCTGATATCTAGAATCTATATAGAACTCAGGAAAATCAGCAAGAAAAAAATCAAACAACCCCATTAAAAAGTGGGCAAAGGACATGAACAGAAACTTCTCAAAAGAAGACAGAATAATGGCCAACAAATGTGAAAAAAATGCTCAGCATCCTTAATCATCAGGGAAATGCAAATTGAAACCACAATGAGACATCACTTAGCTCCAGTGAGAATGGCTTTTATGAAAAAGTCCCAAAAGAATAAATGTTGGCATGAATGTGGAGAAATAGGAACACTCATACACTGCTGATGGGACTGCAAACTAGTACAACCTTTGTGGAAAGTAATATGGGGACACCTCAAGGAACGAAAAATAGAACTACCATTTGATCCAGCAATCCCTTTACTGGGCATCTACCCAAAGGAAAAAAAGACATCCTACAAAAAAGACATCTGCACTCGAATATTTATAGCAGCACAATTCACAATTGCAAAAATGTAAAAGCAACCCAAGTGCCCATCAATACATGAGTGGATTAATAAAATGTGGTATATGTATACCATAGAGTTCTACTCAGCCACAAAAAAACAATGGTGATCTAGCACCTTTTGTATTATCCTGGATAGAGCTGGAGCCCATTCTACTAAGTGAAGTACCACAAGAATTGAAAAATAAGCACCACATGTATTCAACATCAAATTAATATTAATTGATCAAGACTTATGTGCACATATAGTAATAACATTCACCAGGAGTCGGGCAGGTGGGAGGGGGGCGCAGGGGGTGGGTATAGTCACACCTAATGGGTACAGTGCACACTGTCTGGGGTATGGACATGCTTGAAGCTCTGACTCAGGTGGGGCAAAGGCAATATATGTAACCTAAACATTTGTACCCCCATAATATGCTGAAATAAAAACTCTATCTAAAGTTTTATTTTATTTGGGGAAACGATGTATTTTCCTTTAATGACATTCAAATTGATTTTATAAAGACGTTTTAAACTCTAATCCCCTGCCAAACTTTTATAACTGTTTGCAATAGTCTCTAAGAAGTGCTACACAGCCAGCAATAGAAAGCCAAACTGCATCAAGACAGACAGGACTGTCACTTTGGAAGAGGAAGAATCCTAAAAGTCTAATGGCTAAGAGAGATGAGGACTACAAAACACCCTTTTAACTTGGTGATTGTGGCAGGCAAGAGAGAATTTAACGAGCTTGGCAGAGTAGCTCAGTGGCACTCTGCCTGGTCTCAGCTCTGTGCATCCCACATCCAGAGAGCCTCCTTTGTTGAAAAGGGCCTGACTCTCTGGAGTTTTGCCCTTTCTGGCTCTCTGAAGGCAGTGTGTTTGGTTGACAGAGAAATTCTTCCCCAAATGAATGCAGCCACCAAGCTTACACATAATCTAAAATTCAATTAATTTTTTTTAAAGCTAAAAAAGAAAACACACTAATGTAGTAATCCCACAGACTCTGCCTTAATGATCCTGTCGACTGTGGCCAAGTTAAAACTGTTGTGGGAATCATAATTTGGAATTTCCTGCTCCACTTAAATTCTCCAGGGCCAAATTACCATAAAGATCTTTCTTATATTGAAATTCCATCTTTCCAGAAAATAAAGAACAACCTGCCTTTATATCCAAAATAAATCAAATTGAAGAGAAGAATTATTAATAGAAGGTGACCTTGGATATGTCATTTCACCCTTCTGAATCTCGTCAATGAAATGGTGGTTTTTGGATCTCTTAGTCCCTTGCCAGCACTAACATCATATGATTCTGTTGCACAGGTGCTACCCAGTAATTGAGGGTTATATAAATCACACAGGAGTAAGAAGCAACACTGGACCACTAAGGAAAGGCAGTTAGAAGCATACATCTCAGATCCCTTTCAAAATGTCAACTAACAGGCTTTTTTCCTTGGCATATTGCCTTTTTAGCTGTCAACACCTTATGCTGCTGCTTCTACAGGATTTTTAAAATGAATTAAAAAATATTTTTTAAATGATCTAAACTCTAAAGGATGGCTTAAGGCTAAGCAGGTAAAAACTGCTGGTGAATAAAAGGTCAGGATGACCATTTAGTGAAAAATGTGGTCTCCATGGTGGTTTTATATGATACTCTGAAGCCATTTTTCCTCAAGTTCTTTTTAAGATATGGCACATTTCAGGCTCTAACCACACATGACAATCTATGTTTTTCAGACTCCTTAATTAGTGAGTAAAGCCCTAAGACATAACGTAAGGTTTGGGTTACGCAGAATGTACAAATAAAACCTTCCTCAATGACAAGGAAGAGAGTCTAGTGTGTTTTCTTCTACTTATTAGGTGCATTTTGATTAGTATATTTTCCCCTCATCCTCAAAAACAACTTTTGTCCATGTAATTAAAATCTCTCTACAACATGAAAGAAAAAAAAACAGAGAAAAAGGAGGATGAAGAAGTGAAGGAGGAGAGAGGAGAGAAGGGAAGGCAAGGGTGTAGAATATCAGAGTTGGTATAAGATTGTGGGAGTGAAGAGCAAGGAGTTCAGAGACCCAGTTTTGCACTAATTAGCTTTGTGCTTAATCTTGAATAAGTCAGTAGATCTCTCTGCTCCGAGATCTTTCATTTATAGCATGATTTGGCTGGATTATTAATAACTGTTAATGGTGTTTTACCATCTCTTCCAACTCAAATATGCCATGACTATAAGTAACTAGAAAACAGTTATAATTTTAATAACCAAATGGAAACGTGGAATAATTTAAAGCCCTGATTTGTGATCTTTTGAAGATCTAGAAAAATTCTGGTGGGTTTGTTTGTATGTATGAGGGAGTGGGGGAAGTGAGTGGCTGCTTGCTTGTTTTTAATCTGTCAGCTCAAGGGGCCACATTTTACCTTTAGCATCCCTCCTAAATTCTGGATTCACAATATGTCAGAAGATCATCAAAATTGTCTTATTCCTTCCTCTAGGAACCCAGAAACAATCCTTCAAATGTTTTCCATCGAAAGCAGCTCTGGAAGACTTGAGGGAGCTCGTATACAGCTTCTGTCAGTGACGCTAGAAGGAGAGGTGATGGGAGTCATTGAAATGTAGACAGCAGGGAGAGAATTGCTAGAAAGCACTTAGTGAGTCTAAGACAAAAAGAATTATATTAGTGCCAATGAGTATTATTCCATAAAAATTCCCTTTGTGACTGATGAGAAGGAGCTTAAATCTTCAAATAAAACATTTAATTCACACCTGACAGCGATTTTCAGAGTATGGAACATGCAATGTTAGTAATTCCATTCTTAGCCCAGGGAAAAACTGTGCAACAGAATAAAGTGGCAATAAAATAAATGTCTATGGTTCTTGGAAAAGAAAAACTCTGAAGAGAAAAGCCCTCTGGCAAAAGAGAGTAAAGCCCATGTGCTGACCTGAATTCCTCTAACTTTCGATTAGCAAGTTAAAAGGTTTACAATGCTCCTGTTATTTCTGCACTGGTCTGACTCACACCCTAGCACACACACACAGACACAGTTGACTCTTAGCATTTGTGTATTCAACATTTGTGCTGTTGATCTTCTGAAGGTCTTTGACTTGTGTTTGTCATTTTGCTGAAACCCCAGTATGAACAATGCTGAGTGAGAGTTGCAAAAGTGAATCAGTTAGATTGAACTCAGTGTCTACTTCTCAATGCAACTTCACTATTTTCTACTCCTCTGTTTGCGTTAATGTCTATGAAGACATATGCAAAATGCCCCCACCTCAACAGGGAATAACTGTAAGCAAATGATGGATTCACAAATTTGGTCTTTTGGGACCCTGTATTTTGGGACTAAGGCTGGACAATTATACCCCATATGTCACCCTGTGCAACTAATTGAAAAATGTGGTCTCCATGGTGGTTTTATATGATACTCTGAAGCCATTTTTCCTCAAGTTCTTATTAAGATATGGCAACCACAAAACACATGTATCTTGCCATGTTCTGAGTAATAAAGTCATATTTTTCTGACTCGGGAGTCTTGTGTCTTTTGTCAGGATTCTAGAAACTGTGGCATGCTAACTTGTTAGCTTGCAAATATGGTTAAATCTCAGACCCTTCTCGGTGCTTGAGAAAAAAATAGACAATTTTACAAAGAATCTCATCACAAATATAAAAACTATTATAAAATGGAAATCTTAGAACTTAAAATATAGTAACTGAAATTGAGAACTCAATGGATAGATTTAACAGCAAATTAGATACAGCTAAAGAGAGAACTAGTAAACCAGCAATACATAAAAAGAAAAGAGCCAGATTGAAGCTTGGCACAAACAGAGATGAAAAATATAAACACCACCGAAGGTCTCTGTATAACCACCCATAATTCTATCATTCTAAAGGTAACTATTTTTGAATTCAATGTTCATCATACCCATGTATGTCTTTTATATATTTATAAGTGTGTATATATGTATATGCATATGTGCAGATACCAAACAACATAGAACATTGTACTGTTTAAACCTGTATATAAGTGGTATTATAATGTACTTGCTTTTTTACTTAATATTAGAATTCTCTAAAAAGTCTTCCCCCAGGTATAGGGCAGAACCCCTCTGGAAGGAGGGTCTTCAAGAGAGAAGGGAGAAGGAGGAGAGGGCCTTTCTAAGTTTTATGGCTTGCTTTCAAAGACAGGAGCTCTAGTTTCCATTACCCACTTTCGGGAAGAAGAATTCTGGTTTATATGACTTGCTTCAGGGGATAAGAGGGATGGGAGACAGGAGGGCTGGAGAAGGTCAGACAGAATTTGCTTCTGAGGCTTTCCAATCTCCTTTAGTTGAAAGTACTCAACATTCCAAAGCACCATACTTTGGGGTACCATTTTCTGAACCTAACACAAGGATGACTTAGCATCCAACAAGATGGCTCATGGCAGCTGAAACAACCCTGATGGAGCTGACACCTCGAAGGCTGGCTATCTGCTGACTGCACTCCTTTCAGCTAGGCAGCCAGTCTTTCCTTAAAAAAGAGGAATTCAGGATGTCAGACTGAAATGCAAGGGATAGGCAGATATTTAAATTCGGGCAGGGATATGCAGATATTTTTCTCTTGGGCCAATCTTATAAAGATAAGACTCCCTCTGTGTTGGTATTTTCTCTTTACCCCTCTAAATCCACTTTCTACCCTCAACACCTTCACCTGTGCCCTAGAAAGCTGGCCTTTATTTACTATGGAAATGAGCTTTCTTGCCCTTTGGTTTCCTGTTGAGAATCACCTGCAGAGGACCAAAGGGCAGGAGGAGAGGAAGTTTTTTATTCCTCAACTCAACCCCGCCAGCCTGTACGTTGGAAGTAATCCCCTCCTAGAGGCCACGACTCCTGACAGATGTCTCTCTCCCACAGCTATAACTTCTTCTCCAGATGTTAGTAATGGCCCCCTCCCCAAACCATTCAAGTTCACAGATGTGATAACTTGATACTGTTACAGTGGGAGGTTCATAACCATCCTATATTTCCTTAACTTTATGCCCATGCCAAAAGTCCCTTTACTAAGCTAGCCTCAATTATTCCATCTCTTCCCGCTAGGAACTCGGCTAATTCACTCTATATTTTTAAGCCTCTCCACTAATGCTCACCAAAGCAATAAAGAGTTCCACTGTAACAAATGAGGAAAAATAAGAAGGACAATTCTTAAAGCACAATTAATAGGGCTGACTTTGATGAGAAGCAGCAAGTCTCCTCATTTTGCCAAGGAAGCCCCTCTCAATTCCATGCCACAGTTAACACCCTTCTTTGATTCTTCGGAGCATTTGAATGCATAGTAGTTGACCTGCCCAGAAACCTCTTGGCCGGGAAGCTTTCCCTGGATGTCTTTGTTCATGAGCCTGAGGAATTAGTAAACACAGCATACAGCCAATAAAATCCCCACACACAGTTTGGGCAAATAATAAGTTAAAACATTTTCTTATTAAAGTTATGATTAGGTTTATCACATCTAATCATAACAGTCTCACCAGGGAGAAAAGTAAGCAAGTCTTCATTATGCACCACTACCTGCCAAAGCCAGAATTCTCTTAAGGAGAAAAAAAGCTCTAGTAAGCAATAGTGTGTTTTTGGAATACACACCTTTGCCAGAAGAATTTGGTCCAAAGTGAAACTCGCCTGATAAGCGATTGCTTAATCACTTATCTGAGTTGGCTTTACGAAACTAATGAAGCTTAGACTTCAGGGTCCCTCACTTGCACCCCTTCCAAGGCTCTGGGAGGAGCCCTGCAATTTGTCCACATAGTCAATATGTGTTTATAACATTTGCCAAAATAAAAATTTTAATCACAATTGGTTAAGATTATTTCTTTCCACTCTGCTCTTCCTATCATTAAACTTGCTACTGTGTTTGGTAAAGTTTAAATGGCTACAGGCATTTTTACAACCTGGCTGAGCAGAAGTTCAGTTGGGAATACATTTAGTTTTGACTTATGTGATGCATGGATGTGGTTTCCAGTCACTTCTGCATATAGTTAAATTATTGTGAGCCCTTCCCTTGTAGTAATAGATGCCAGGAATATTCCCACCACTCACTATGCCAACTCACTTTTCACCAGACACAGTGGTACTAGGTCACAGTGCTATCATAAGGTGAACATGTTGCCCAAGACTAGTAACATGAGAGAATTAGAGACGCCTTAGTCTGTTTGGACTGCTACAACAAAATATGACAAACTGGGTAGCTTATAAACTACAGAAATGTATTTCCCACAGCTCCAGAGCCTGACAGGTCTACAACCAAGACACCAGCAGATTGGGTTGTCTGGTAAGGCCCTGCTTTCTGGTTCATAGATGGTACCTTCTCACTCTGTTCCCATATAGTAGAAGAAGCAAGGGAGTTCTCTGGGTTCTCTTTTATAAAAACATTAATCCCTTTCATGAGGGTTCTACCCTCATGACCTAATCACCTCTCAAAGGCCCCACCTCCTAATAGGATTTCAAAATATGACTTTTGGGGGATAAAAACATTTACACCATAGCAGAGAAGAAGAGGGTCTGAAAGGTCTGTGGCTGGTTGCTAATATGTGCAAAAATGTGAATAATTATATATACCAAACATAAAAGTATAAATAGATTCAGTTCTCAAAGATACATAATCAAAACAGTTCTCTCCTCTCAGGAATAGACTCAATAATGCACAAAATAAAATTATAAACACCATATATGTGTGTATTTTTAATGAGAAACATGCAAAATAGAATTTAACAGAATTTCTGTGGTTAAAGGGTACAAATCTATAACTGACCTACAAACAGAGAGTACATCTGAATTTTTATTATCAAAAATATTAAAAAGTGTCCATCCTCTAGAGGAAAGACTGAATTATCTTTATATTCTCTCAATAAAAAATCATGTTACAAAATGCTGTTATGTGAAGAAGCCATCAAAATAGCACGCAGAAAAGATGTATGACAGACAAGTGGCAGGCTGCTAAATAATGTAAAACTCATCATTTTTCTGGATTTCTTTATGTTTGTAGTATTTGTTACCTTTTTAAAAATGTATACTTAGTTGTAATTTCTTTTTCCAGCTAAATATTCCCTTTTGTGTATAATTGTATATTCAGAAATTTTGATTCTTTTTTTTAAAGAGGCCTCCACCCAAATTGCATAAGTTCCAGGGTCCACAAAGGCTGGATTGCTCTGCCAGTGAGCCTCACGTGCAGTTATGTAAACTAAATTCAATTTGCTCTCTGACTCCATATACACAAAGCAGGCACTAGATAGGATGGAACATAAGGGGAGGGTCTCCACGTTAGAAAGAACCCATGTCCCAGGTAACATGACAATTGCCATCAGCCCAGAAATGCAAGTTAGTTGTACAATTGTCCCAAGACCATCATCTCGCATACATTGTCATCCAGCAGAGAGCTATCAAGGCTGGACTTCAGAGAAACTGCTTTCTAGTCCTACCCTTGTCCATAACAATCTGCTAAACAAAAAGACATCAGATGATTTCTCTGTACTTTAGTTTTCTCATGCTGAAAATGGGTTGACTTCTGGGACAAACCTCTTCTTTACTAATCACACAAAATGGCCCATCCCCACCCCCACCCCCACCCCACTTGCTAAGACTTCCCAGAGGGCCCTACACCTCATGCC
Source organism: Lepilemur septentrionalis (assembly GCA_963573855.1). Taxonomy (NCBI): domain Eukaryota; kingdom Metazoa; phylum Chordata; class Mammalia; order Primates; family Lepilemuridae; genus Lepilemur; species Lepilemur septentrionalis. Next base: position 22,580 of record CAUYMX010102880.1, read on the forward strand.
CCCTCACAGGGTCCCCCTTCACTCCAAATTGCTGCTGCACTGAATTCCTGATCGTGCTACTCACACGCTCCCTGCAGTTGCAGTCCTTTCTCCTCCTCACTGACCTAGAATATAGCCCCTCTCACTTTGTTCTCTAAAACAACACACACAAGGATATTTTATGCAGAAGGTTTTTGCTAAGCATTTTGGTAATTGAGGAAGATAACAACACAGTGCTTGACCTAATATTATTTCAAATTGGACATCAGACATCACTGAGCCTCAAAATTCATCAAACATGCCCTGCCAAGAAAATCTCTCTCCTAAGGCCACATATGTTCTTAGGTCCCAAGCTTTCTCTTTCCTGGGGCCTCTTCTCTAGAACCTTCTTCCCATTTCCTCTTTAAGTTTGCTAAATCCTTTCCTAAACCAACTGACAGTTGCAAAATTTCTTATACTTTATTACGTAGATGTTTTCTGTTTTTTTTTTGGTCTAAATTGGTCTCAAAAAGGAAATAGCCTGGGGTGGGGATAAGACTATGTTTCATAAGGCTACACTTCTATTCAGGCATTTCAAAAACAATTCTCTTCAAAGAAGAAGTCATTCATTCTGGTTTCTTCCCCCAACCAACCAACTTAAACTACAGGCAGCTTTTTGGAATATTAAAAACTTTTCCCAGTTGCAGGTATTGTATTAGAAAAAACTTGTAAAAATTAAAAGAAAAATTATTGTGAACGATTTTTAAAAATTACTAAGATATTATAAGGTACATATCCATGGAACAGAGCTGTCACTTTTTACATTATTTCTAGTGAAAACGTTATTAAGGCTATCTCCAGAGTTACCATTCTGAGCTTTCTTTTTCCTGCCCTTGCATCAAGTACTGTTACAGAAATTTGAGTAGATTGGAGGATAACACAACGAAGCTCAGAGAGAAGAGGAAAGAATACAGCAATTCAGACCACTTTATTCATCACTGTTAGGAGAACTCAGGAAGAGCTATCTCCAATTTTCCAATGAATACAAAAAGTTCTACCACACGTATCAATCTGCTTACCTAGGCCTACATTTTTTTTTTATTCCGAAAATTTTATTGGGGGAAAACTACAAAACATTTACAGTACAATGTTTACAGTCACAATTTGTAGTGAGCTGATTTCCCAAAATATGTTACCACTCAAGTTGATTTATCTTGTTACATTCAAAAACCTACTCTATCAAAGTAGTCCAGAGAGTACATACATAGTGCTCCAACTGTATCTACGTACAACCAACACTCCATTTTAAGTG